>CM061134.1:210193581-210379123 GCA_030789695.1 Scilla litardierei | reverse complement strand
ATTGCATATTAAACACCTCATTTAGCCCTATTTTGCGCAAATATGATATGTATTTGGTCTCTAATACGATCGAATTTTGAATACCCTTATTTATTAGAGCAAACTCTTATTTATGCACAAAACATCAATAAACTGAGTATTTCTGCCATTTTTATATTTTTAGTACGAAGATCTCGATCTCACGATTCCAAAGACTATTTATTTGTGTTTTTCTGAGATCTGTGCTAATTACTATGAATTTTTGAATGTAGAATACCATTTAAATGGAGAAATACAGGAAAAATACAGGAAAAATACGTCGTATATATGCGGGGCGACGTTGCAAGATCTTGGCGCTCCATTCTTCATCCGACGGCAATCAGCGGAGAGGGATACGTAGCCAAATCACGACCGTTGGATATCGGATCCAACGGATGACAACACTCTCGAACGCAGCAGGCGGTGGCGATCTTGAGGGCAACGTGGCAACTCCAGGGCATTCCACACCCAAATCGAACGGCCGAAGATCGCGGGCGACGCGACGCAGTTCAGTGCGTACGATGACGAATCGAACGGTTCAAAATAAGCCCGCATTTGAGTCATATTCGGCGAGTAATGGGTCCACATGGCGCAATCCCATCGGGTCTCCGCTCGATCAGACGAACGAAACTTAAGCGGGTTCGGACTCAGCGAACAAAGCGGTCGAGACAGGATTTTTGATGGACACGTGGCTGGATCTCCTCAGATCCCGCCCAGATCGGACGGCTAGGGTGAGCGTGGCAAGCAGAGCGGGTTTTAAGTTGATATTTAGAGTGGGTGCAAACCGTTTAAGCCTTTAAAACCCCGCAATGCCTCCATATAAGTGTATTTTAGTATTTTGTTCCGTATTCTTGGGTATTTGCGGCTCTAGGAGCCGTATTTTGGCGTGAAATTTGGAGGCCCTGGAGATAGAGGCCAGAGCTATCATCTGAAGGAGTTTTGGGTTCAATTGTAGAGATTTGGTGGTAAAATTCTAAACTGTACCCTTGTAATTTGTGTATTTAGCTCGTATTTTGAGTATTGATGATGTATTTGTATATGAATATTGATTCTCTTCTCTCCATGAGTGGCTAATACCGTCATGTGCTAGTTGTGATTTACTTAGATCTCTGAAATCTTTGGTTTTAATATCTATTCGCCCTAATTTGCATGTTATATCGTGTATTTTGTTAGTTTCTACATGTATTATTCAAGTATTATCGTTGTTGGTGTACTTGAATCGAATATGATCTTTGCAGACTTATTCGTGGCGTGATCCTTGTGGACATTGTCGTGACCCTTGCGGGCACATAAGCTTATTTTCCTCATGAAACTAGTATTTTATTCGATACTTAAGGCACTTTTCGATGTTCGTTTATCGTTATATTTTCCAACGTTCTCATACCCTTACAGGGTGAAACATTGAGTTATAGAAAAGATATTAATAATCATTGATTGCATAAACCCTAACGAAATCACAACCAACACATACTCTCCATATTGATACCCCAATATCGCCTTCCCCGTGGTTATCGTAGGACTTTCTTTATTATTTTAAATCATCGACTCCATTACTTTTAAAACTAATAAGTTTTTGTTTATTATCGTTTTAGTACTCTTTATAGACTGAAATTCGTGATTTTGCAGGTCAGTTGTTCCGTGGATACGATACCTGGACTCACCAGGATTATTACTTGTTCGATCTCCTACACTTAGGAGTAGGGCTCACACATTTTGAGACGAGTCAAGTTTTTGGCGTTGTTGCCGGGGATAACGGTACTTGCAAGCGAAAATTTCAGTTTATTCAGAGGAATATTTGGTGAGATCGTTCCCACCTTATAGTTTAGAATTTTTTTATTATCTTTGTTTTCTTTAAATCCTCCATGGTGAACCGAGTACGAGGCTGTATATCCACCAAATTTGTCTCAGCGGAAGGCTTCAGGCTTGCCATATACATATCTTAGAGGTGGCGTGGAGTACGACAGACCCTGGACCAATGTCCAGTCATGCCACATCTGTGGCATTTGCCTTCCCAGTTTTTCTTGGGAGCAGACGTCTAGCAAGAGGTATTCCCTCTTCCACGTATTCTTTTTCTTCCACTCATTATTGTTGTTCTGGGGAGGAGATCTGGTCTACTTCTTCGCAGTTTTCTCCTTGTTGAATCTGCCTTTGCGATTATTCTTCATCTTCTGGAAAGAAACTTTGTGAGCCCAGGGAGAGGAGCAGAGCCAGCAGGGCGTAGGTTATGTGTGGCCAGTAGGAGGTCTCTGTTCTGCTCTACCATAAGAAGGCAGGAGAGTAAATCATAGTACCTCGTGAACTTGCGTTCACGATACTGTTGCATGAGAATAGCATCCTTCTCATGGAAGGATTTATATGTCTTCTCAAGCATGCGGGTATCCAAGACTTATTCGCCACACAACTTCAGGCGTGAGGTGATGTTATAGAGAGCTGGGTTATACTCAGGTATGGACTTGAAGTCCTGAAGTCAGAGATTTTTCCACTCATAACGTGCACGAGGGAGGATCACATCTTTCTGATGTTTGTATCTGTCCTCAAGTGTTGTCCACAGTTCATGAGGGTCTTCCACTGTTAGATATTCGGCCTTTAGGATCCGATCAATATGTCTCCTGATTTAGATAATGGCTTTCGCCTTCTCTATATCAGAGACTCTAACTGTAGAAGTCCCTTCACCAGATGTCACATGTGTAGCTGGAGCTTGAATTGTGTAACTAAGGCCCTGTGAGTGCAGGTGGAACTTCAGATCCAGCTGCCAGCTCAAGTAATTTTTTGCCAGCCGCGTCGAGAACATCAAAATCGACGCTCGCAATCTTTTCCATTTATCTAAGCATGAAATAAGCATGAATATTATTTTTCAAAAATTATAACATGCATAGTAGTAAAACAAAAATAGTTGTGGGAATCGGGCCGGTCACCACCAAAAATACTAAAAGTCTAAAGTCCATTATACATTCTGAGTACGAAAAAATTAAAATTAAAATTTGGAAACCCATGGGGGTCCCAGCATTAGCAATTTTGCCTCCGTCTTCAGGGTAAGTATCTCTGGGCTTTGGCTTTTACGATTAAATCCTCACTACATTTTCATTCAATAGAAAAAAAATGCGAGGAAAATAAATAGTGGTGACTAAAAACGGCCGATCCAAAAACCACAACACAGTCTTACTAATATTTCAGGCAGTTTATATAACATACAAATAATTATGTAGCATCACATGCATAAACAATTTAATTTATTCAACATCGCAAGCAATTTTATTGGAGAAATATATTAAATTTACGTTTAATAGTTACTTGAACCATGGGAAAACGTCATTACCCGTTAGGTTAGATAACTAACGACAGAGCGGTCTCAGGATCCTTGTAATTATTAAATCGTGAAATAACAATAATTTTAATCCAATTTTTTATAAATTGCACGATGTTGAAATTAACAAAATATGGACCAATAATTAATATTATTAACATCCCTAAAGTAATATATTATGCCACACTTTATTATCTCAATTATCCAGAATTTTTCACAATTTTCCAGTAATTTTCTGGTATTTTTTGATATTTATCTAGCTTTAATCGATTTTTTTATGATTTAAATATTATTTAAAATAGAGTTATGGTATACCCCATTTATTTATTAAAAACCAATGGGCCTGAAGCCCCTAGGCTTTCTATGGGCTTCAGGCCCAACAACCAAATTTTTTATTTATATTGTTTTTTGAGGGGGCGGTGCATCCGAAGCCCCCCCCCCCCCCCCCCCCCCCCCCCCCCCCCCCGCTAGGGGACGGTGCAAAAGAAGGCCCCCGACTGGGGGTGGCGTTGCGGCAGGGCCTCCCGACAGAGGGGGGGGGGGTTGCACCTGATAAAAATCTCCTTTGGGGGAGGGGATAGTGAGCCGGATCAAGCCCCCCTCCCCCTCTTCAGGAGGGGTTTTGGAGATGAGGCCGGGAAGGAGAACCGCTTTAGGCGGTGAATGATTTGGGTTTTTTATCTGTTTTGTTATGTAATTAGAATATGTATAAACACAATGTAATTGGTCCATGTAATTTGATCTAAACATAATGAATATATATATATTATGTTTAGATCTAGGAGTTTTAGTATTTACCCGTAGATTCGTTAGATCTAGGGAAGATCAGAGAGCGAAAAATCTGCAGAAAATAATCTCGCTTCTCGAGAACGTAGGAAAATCGGTGGCCACGCAAATGATCAAAACTCCTCGCGATGTTGGCAAACGATCCACCAACAGATATAAGATTCCTTCGTTGCCAACATGCTTGCAGATTTCCCTTGCATACGCATACATCATAAATATTTTTGCTTGCCGACATAAAAAATCAAGAACTCGGTCAATCTCGTGAGTGTAACTTTTTCCAATTTGAGACAACCAACACACCAAAATATTGTCCTTCAAATCATTTCTTGTCATCGTCCATTGCCAATATCTCATGAAGACTCAGGACAATCGACAAGTCCTCGTCTTCTGCAATTGGCTTCTGAGAGATTTGCGGAGGCGAATCCAGATTGCTTTCAAGAAGCAAAAAAGTCTTTGATCTCCATCAATGACTCAATGCCGTTGCCGTTGTCTGTGATCACCGTGTTGCAATTATCGCTGGACCTTGAGCGCCAAGGAGTGGTAATAATGGCAACAATTTACTTGCTCTGAGTTGGGTAAAAGGTGACGTGTTGTAAAACTCTGGATGCAGATTGGCATCCATTGTAGAACACCACCCAAAGCCAATACAAGAATCGATGTGTCGCATTGTAGAGATTTATCTTGCGGATCATCCAGTTCATCCACAATTCCTTTGATTTTTTGTAAAGAAAAAATATCTAGAGGCAATCGTGCATGATAACGTGTTAGAATTGGAAGAACTAGCTTATGGTGTAAATCATAGCCATGCTCATATACTTTCATATAGGAGTTACATTCATATGAATCCCAAGGGACACCCACTACTAAATGGGTGTAATTGTGTATGGTTAGTGGGTGGAGACCAAAGGTCTTCTCCATTCATAACAGAAAGGATTAACTAAAAATCGATTCAAATGTGAAAGAACTTTTTTGTAATAAATCCTATCTTCTATATGGGAGTTTGGTAGGTAAAGAATTTATTATAGAAATAAATCTAGTCAAAAATTGTCTCCTAATCAGAATTGCTAGATCATCATGTTTGTCTCAAGTCCCCATCGTCCGGTTACTTTCTTTGGTTCCCACAATCACAAATTATTGAAATCTATTCATCAACCTTCAATTATTGAAGTCTTTCACCTTCATCCGTTGTTTCTGCATATGTATGTTCAAATTGATCATATCACGTATTTAACAAAACAAAATAAAGACGGAAAAGAAATAAGAGCTAATATACTGTGACCCCTAGTCCCCCCATTTATCTATAAATAGATACCCAAAATTGTAATGCCATACGTAGCTACTGCACAAGTACTAGAGGGGGGGGTGAATAGTACTTTAAAATAATTAAGAAGATAATCCCTAATTATCTTGCAAACTCAACCAACAATGCAAAAATGTAAATATTGACAACAAAGAATTGCAATTGCAAACAGACGATATAACGGGTTTGGATCCACCCAAGTTTCCCCGACTTGTTCCCGGTGATCCTACGTCCCAAACACCCAGATCCCCTCCGGATACTTGAGTTAGAAACCTCTAACTCAAATTTGCACTAAGAAATACTTGTAGAAACCTCTATAAAATCAAATCAAACACAAATGAAATTGTGACTCTCACAAACCGGGATCACAAACAAACTCTCACAACCGAGAGTAAAACACTTGCAATATCAAATAAATTGAAATATGAAATGCTTACCACAAAATCCTATGCATTGAGTAAAACTTACGATTTAGGGCAAGAAGGATTTTGGGGAAGATGAAGGCACCAAACCCTAGCTCCAAGATGTTGATCAGCTATGGAAGCCTAGGAAGATGTTGGTGACCTTGGATCAAGCTCTTGGCTTGAGTGGCTCACAATCAATGTGAATCTCTCTTTGGAAATAAGAGTGAGAGAGAGATTCTTGAGAAATGAATGAGCTTGGAAATGAGAATTAATGCTTCTCTTTGATTCTCTAAACTTCAATTAATATCAGCCTTGAATGCTATGAAAGCAGCCCTTCAAGTATATATAGGATAGAGGAAAGAGAGAGCAAAATTCGTGGCATTTAATGCTCCAACGGCTCTATTCTGAAGCAGACTAGTCGGTCAAAGAAGGACCACTGACCAACTAGATTCACATCTAGTCGGTCAGTGAATCAACATGAACCGACTAACTGATGAACATCCAAAAGAGAAGTTCAGACAATGATGAACTAGTCGGTCTAAGAAGACTTGCCAACCGACTAGTCTCACAACTAGTCGGTCGGTGAGTCAACATGAACCGACTAACAGATGAAAACAAAGTGGCTGAATTGAAATACAGCTAGTCGGTTTAAGAACAACTTCCAACCGACTTGTTTCTCAACTAGTCGGTCGGTCGTTGTGCTTTGACCGACTAACTGTAGACAGTAAGTTCGGCTGAACAGTGGATGCTCAACTAGTCGGTCTAAGAAGGATTCCTAACCGACTAGTTTGACAACTAGTCGGTCGGTGAACCTTCTTGGACCGACTAACTGTAAACAGTAAGTGAGCTGAAATTGAACAAGACATTCTAGTCGGTTCAAGAAGCATTGCCGACCGACTAGATTGCCATCTAGTCGGTTGGTTCTTCTTCTTGAACCAACTAACATGCACAAGAAGCCGCGATAAGAAGCGTTAAGCTTCGGGAAAGATTCTATGGGCTTCTAATAAGATCCTAGCTCTAATGAAATGAGCGTAATGAAGATTAAAACGTAAGACCTACTCAAGGCTTAACATTCTACGGAAAGAAGCTAGAAGACTATAAATAAAACTTGACGAACCGTCTTCAAAATCTTCAATCGAATCTTCTTGACTTCAATAATGGTCCTTGAGCTTCAACGAAGCTTCAAGCACACGATCACACACTTTGAAAAGTCTTGAGACGTCGCTTTTGATGTTCATAGAAATTTGGCGGCGATCTCCATAACTGCGCTCACAAAGAGTTAGTTCACGATATTTATGTTTGTTCATCATCAAAACCAAATCCGGGGAGTCAATACTCAACATTCATCCTTTTTTGGTGATGACAAACCAACATAAATAATAATAAAAAATAATGATTCAAAAGAAATTTACTTACTCACCCTGCATTGATGACACGTTAATTCCAAATTAAATAATAATCATATGCATCAAGCAGACGAGTAAAGTATAAAATGAGAATCCAATTATTGAAATATCGGATTTGTAATCCATTTTTATATCTTAACTCCCACTGAATCTAACATATCAAATTAGATTCACGGTAAATTGCTTTAAATTATCATTTAGCACATCGTCATTATTAATTCTCTCCCCCTTTGGTATTAGCAAAAAGAGCGGGAGGAGATCAACGACAACAACAATGGCTACAAATAAAAGCATGGGAGTCGTAGAATACGACCGCGGTCCAAATGACACCAAAGGAAAATACGAAGTAAATCAAAGCGTGCCAACGAGACTATAGTCGAAATTCGAAAAATAAAATCATCAAAACTCAAATCAATTTCACGTATTGAGTTATGGAACATACTCTCCAATATCAACATTCTTGATGAATTAAGTGCATGGAAAACAATTCTATGTTTTCATAGAAATAATTTCTATTAAATCAAATGTAATCATCGGGCGACGAAATCAACATCAGAGACAAAAAATATAATGTGCACACAGAAATGAATGGCAACACGATGTATATATATATATATCAAACATGGTACAACAAAATGTATATATCTACCAACATACAAAATAACGATCGAATGATCGGAGCACGTCATACAACATATATCTCACAGACATCAAAATGATCATACAACAGAAGTGTAGCATCAAAACATCAAAAATACATCAAAACTCATAACCACCCAAGCTATCCTACCCCACACTCTCACTACAAAATATATCATCCAATGTGCATAGGGAGAGTCCTCCAACGCAAGCTCAGGAGGCAGAGGGAGGATCAGCAGCAGCAGCGGGCTCTGCAGAAGGTGTGGTGGTCTCAGGGATGACCGGAGTGTCAACTGATGGGAGAGTGGCAACTGGAGTGGTCTCGGGAGCACCAACAGACGAAGTATCCATCGAAGGAATGGTGGCAGCAGGTGTGCTCTCGGGATCACCAGCAGAAGCAGCAGCAGCACGAGCAGACATACCCTCAGGGGCACGAGCAGCAGATCCAACAAGCTCCTGGAGCTCAGCCTCATTCATCTCCTCGTCGTCAGAAACCGACAGAGGAACGTCAATGCCCAAGCAAGAGCAGATGTGAGCGAGCATCTCCTCAGAGCGAGAAACACGAGACTCAACACGTCGCAGGGAAACTGCAAACTCAGCCAGCGACGGAGTAGGAGCAGGAGCAGGAGCAGCAGAAGCAGAAGCTGAAGGAGTCGTCCTCTGAACGTGACGAAGCGCCGCAAGAGACTTCTTGACGGCCGTCGCATTCAAGGGAGGACCAAGAGGACGCTCATCATCGGGAGGGGGAGGTACACCGAAGTGACGAAAGACGAGAGTCAATAGGCAGGGATATTGAATGTGAGCTGACTTGGTGGACTTTTGAATACATTCGAAGGAGTCCATCTTATCAAGAATAATCCGTACCCAATTGATCTCGCTCCCCATGAAAAGAGCGTAGATGAGTATAAGGAATGGCTGGGATGGCAAGCTAGATGAGCCGTACTTCGGAAGGAGGCACGACTTCAGGATAAGATTAAGAACCCATGCATTAGGCTTAAAAGATTTTGATGGGACGCCAATCATGGCAGGAGGGATGACATGAAACATTTCGGCAAGCATCGCCTGGTCAAGGTCAGAAATGTCATCGACAGAGATATCAGCTGGAAGAAGGCCAGAAGATGAGACACCTATCAAGTCCCCTAAGATTTCTGCCGTGAGGACAATCGGTGTCCCCAAGAAAGTCGTCTCAATGGAATGAGTGTCGTCATACTGACCGCGAACACGATTTGCATATAAAAGCTTGACAAGACGGGGGTACGGATGAGGATTCGCCTTGGGGTCATGGCGAAGATAATCTATGAGGCCGCTATGGGAAAGAAGATCGGCGAGATGTGGAAAATCGGAGAACTGAACGAAGTGCTCCAATAGCAATGGATAGTTCTCAATACGGTTGTAAGCTGCGAGACACAACGGGTCATCGCGACACAACGATATATCTACACCGACCAATGGCATGGGAGCCTTCCTCTTAGGCTGACGAGTGCAAGAACGAGGAGGAGGAGTAGGAGCCCTAGCGGTATGCTCGGTCTCCGGAATATACTCAGCGTCGGAGTCAGAATCAACGGGAGGAGTGGGAGCACGGAAAGAGCTGGGCTTAGATTGAGTAGATCGGGCTCTAGGCTTAGCTATCGTCGTCCTCTTCTTCTTAAGAGGAGGCGAAGAAGACGATTGATGGGTCGATTTGGAACGACGTTTGGGTTGAGGAGGGTCTGTAGACAGAGACTCTACGGTCATAGGAGACGGACTAGATGGACAGATGGGGATACGTGTCTTCGCCATGATCGAGACGAGACACGCGCAATCAAACTAGAAATCGAAAACGGAAACCCTTAGACAAACCCGAAAACGAGCTAAAACGAAGGAGATCTAACCCTAAAACGAGAGAGAGATAGGATACCTAGGTCGACAGGAGGAGGGGAAGAGATCTGCGACGGAGGAGATGGCCGGAGATGGCCGGAAACGACGGTCGGAGAGGAGGAAGTCGAAGGGGTTTTGGGAGATCGACGGCTGAGGAAAATTTTCGCACCGACTAGAAAGAAAACTAGTCGGTGCGGAGGGGGTATAAGTCGACTGGGAAGTGGAAAAGACAAAGCAGTCCCTGCGCAATTAGTCGGTCACAGTTCAAGCGCTGACCGACTAGATGACGATCTAGTCGGTCGGCCAATGAGCTTGAACCGACTAAGTGCAAACAGTAACTGAAGCCAAAATTAGGGCTTGAGTTAGTCGGTCTGAGTTCATTCACTGACCGACTAGAACTGAATCTAGTCGGTCGGCCAATGAACATGAACCGACTAAGAGAGTCCAAAAATTTGAAATTCAGAAATTTTGATTTCTCTCCTACGCGCACTTGGACGAAACATCGAAATACTCTCATATATCATTATACTACCCCATAAAACATCGAAAATCTTAAATACGACGTTCATGAATAATTCGAGCATAAATTCCGAAAATTCAACCAAAAATCCAAAAAACCCAATACATCTAGCATGAGCATATATAAACGAAATTATTATCATGCAAGATTATTGAACAAAATATGAATCCTAAATCTCGGATTCACCCATAATCCCCAATTCTCGACGCAACCGCACAAAAGAGTCTTCCTTGAGTGGTTTCGTGAAAATATCGGCGATTTGCTTCTGGGTTTCAACGTACACTAAAATGATGTCCTTTTTAGCAACATGATCATCAAGAAAATGGTGTCGGACATCTATGTGTTTAGAATGGGAATGGTGTACCGGATTCTTAGAGAGACATATTGCACTTTGGTTGTCTACCATGATAGTGTAATGCCCTACCAGCTACTGCACAAGTACTAGAGGGGGGGGGGGTGAATAGTACTTTAAAATAATAAGGCGTATAATTCCAAATTAAATTGCACACAACTACCAAATCAATTTGCGGAAGCTTAAATTGAATGACAACAATGAAATTAACAGTGCTAACAAACGAAGTTAATGGGTTCGGATCCACCCAAGTCTCCCCGACTTGTTCCCGGTGATCCTACGTCCCAACCACCCGGATCCCCTCCGGATACTTGAGTTAGAAACCCTAACTCAAGATTTCCACTATGAATATCTTGTGAAAAACCTTCACAAGATCAAATCATACAAGCAATGGCAAAGTGAATCCCACAACCCGGGATCACAAACTTCTCTCACAACCGAGAGAGCCAATAAGCAATATAAAGAGTTTATATGAAATAAATACTCTTACCACAAAATCCTATACCTTGAGTTTTTCTTACCCAATAGGTGGAATGAAGGATTTGAGGAAGATGAAGTCACCAAGCCCTAGCACCAAGGAAATGAGCAGCAATGGGTGCCTAGGGAAGAGTTGGAGACTTGGATCAAGCAATAGCTTGAAGAGCTCACCAAGAACAAGCTTCTCTCTAGATCTAGAAATGAGAGAGAATGGGTTTCTTGTGAGGAAGAGAGCTTTAGATTTGAGGGAGAATAGCTATCTCTTTAGAACTCAATGAATCTCTTAATGGCAGCTCTGTTGAAGATAGAAATGACCTAGGTTCGTATTTATAGGAACCCAAAAACATAAGTTAGGTCAATCTCCAACGGAAAGAAATCTGTGAGAATTAGTCGGTCAAAGAACATACACTGACCGACTAGTTCATCAACTAGTCGGTCAGTCACAAAGCATGGACCGACTAAGAGCAGATCTGAGAAGAGATAGAATTTCAGACCTAGAAAACTAGTCGGTCCAAGAACACTGTCTGACCGACTAGTTTCACAACTAGTCGGTCATCCAATGAACGTAGACCGACTAAGAGGCAAAACAACATAGTCTGAAGGCAAGTTGACTTAGTCGGTCCAAGAACAAAAGTTGACCGACTAGATTGTCAACTAGTCGGTCATCAAACGTTCTTAGACCGACTAACGGTAAACAGTAGCTTAGGAGAATTTTAGAGTGATCAGTCAGTCTCAACTAGTCGGTCAAAGAAGCTTCACTGACCGACTAGTTCACAAACTAGTCGGTCGGTGAGTCAACGTAGACCGACTAACTGTAAACAGTAAAGAGCTAAGAAATAACTGACAGAAACTAGTCGGTCCAAGAACAGTGGCCGACCGACTAGATCACCATCTAGTCGGTCAGTACTTGTTCTTGTACCAACTAACATGCACAACAAAGTCCGAATCGAAGCGCGACGCTTCGAGGAAGTTAGAGTGAACTTGTGCAAGAATCCTAGAGCTACGAAATGAGCGTAATGAAGATAGAAACGTAAGATATACTCAAGGCTTAACATTCTATCAATCGAAACTAAAAGACTATAAATAAAACCTTAATAAACGGTCTTTGAGAGCTTCGATTGAATCTTCATTACTTCCAAAGCGTCGCAAGAGCTTCAACGAAGCTTTAGGCATGAAACTGAGCTTTGGAAAGTGTTGAGATGTCGCTTTGAATGTTCACGTGAAATTGGCGACGATCTCCAATACTGCGCTCACAAATTGTTAGATCATGAATTATTTATGTTTGCTCATCATCCAAAACCAAATCCGGGGAGTCCAATATTCAACATTCTCCCCCTTTTTGGTGATGACAAACCAACATAAATAATAATCAAAGATAATAATTCAAATGTAAAATACTTACTCCCCCTGCATTGATGACACGTTAATTCCAAAATGAATATAAATGAATTGCATCAAGCAGACGAGTAAGATAAATAAAGTGAATTGATTTTTGAAATATCGGATTTTGAAAATCCGTATATGTATCTTAACTCCCCCTGAATCTAGCATATCAAACTAGATTCTTGGAAATTGAGTTAAATTTTCATTTGCGCTATTTATTATCATTATCTCTCCCCCTTTGGCATTATCCCAAAAATGGGGGGCATACAACGACAACAATTAGGAAATGTAAAATCCAACATCGGGAGTCGTAGACAAAGGCAATGGACCAACTTGACACCAAGGGAAAAATTGTGGGAATCAAAACTAGGTGTGTCAAATTTTCCATTATCACTGAAAATCAACGATAATCAAAATCATCAAAAATACCAAATAATTATTCATTTCTTGAATAAAGAAACATACTCTTCAATATTCAATATTCATGGTTAATTTTGTGCATGGAAAACAATTCTATAAAATTACAGAATTTAAATCCATTTAACCAACTTTTTATGCGTCGATTCGATATCACATTTCAAATATATTCAACGAATATTAAAATTTGCACGACGAATAAAAGATAAAGTGAACGATGATGAACATATATATATATAGACAACATGAGTACATCCAAAAAATATCACATCGAATATATGAGATATATCATATCAAGCGCTACATATCGTCAAAAAGAAATACATCATCATCATCATAAAATCCAACACCGACAACCAGAAAGCACAAAAAAAATACATCAAAGCATCTCTCAACCCCATCCTAACCCAAAACACTCTCACTAGAATATATCATCCAAAACGTATATGGAGAGTCCTCGGAACAACGATCACGAGGAGGAGGCAGGATCTGCAGCGTCCGTGGGTCCAGTCGACGGAGTGGACTCAGGATCTGCAGGGAGTAGAGGTGTCTCAACAGATGGAATCGTCGGGGCAGGAGTCGAGATCTCAGCAACAGGCTCAACAGCAGCATGAGTCTCGACAGAAGCAGCAGCAGCAGATACATGAGCAGGCTCAGAAACTGGGTCAGCAGCAGGCACAGAAGGCTGAAGAGCTGCAGCAGATGGCTCTGGAACACCGGAAGAGGTGGCAACTCCAGGAGCAGAAGTAGAAGTACCAGCAGCAGCAGTACCAGCAGAAGTGCCCTCGGGGGCACGAGCCGAAGCACGACAGAGCTCCTCAATGTCCTCCTCAGCCATCTCATCAAACTCCTCATCCTCAGACACGGAAGGAGGAAGCTCAACACCCATCTGACGAGCCATACGGCAGACTACCTCCTCGGTACGAGCCAAGCGGGACTCGTGACGACGAAGTATCCGTAGGACATCATCAAGGGTGGCAACGGGAGTAGCAGAGGCACTGGCAGAGGCAGGGACAGACGCAGAAGGTGTCGTCCTCTGAACGTGACGAAGCGCCGCAAGAGATTTCTTGACGGCCGTCGCATTCAGGGGAGGACCAAGGGGACGCTCATCGTCACGAGGCAATGTGACACGAAAATGACGAAACACGAGGGTCAACATGCAAGGAAATGGGATATGAGCCGATTTATTGGACTTTCGAATACACTCGAAAGAGTCAATCTTATCGAGTATAATTCGAGCCCAATTAATCGAGCTCCCCATGAAGATCGCATAGATAAGCTTCAAAAATGGCTGGGATGGCAAAGATGAGGAGCCGTACTTGGGAAGCAAGCACGACTTCAGAATCAGATTAAGGACCCATGCATTTGGCTTGAAAGATTTAGATGGCACGCCAATCATGGCAGGAGGAATCTGATGGAAAATCTCTGAAAGGATGGTCTGATCAAGAGAAGAAATATCATCTACCGAGATATCAGAAGGAAGAAGGCCAGACGAAGAGATACCCAAAATCTCTCCTAAGATTTCCGCAGTGAGGACTATAGGAGTCCCCAAAACGGTCGTCTCAACAGAGTGGGTCTGATCGTACTGACCCCGGATCCTATTAGCATAGAAAAGCTTCACTAATCTAGGGTAGGGGTGAGGATTCGCCTTCGGGTCATATCGAAGGTAATCGAGAAGACCCGACGACGACAGAAGATCAGCTAACCCTATGAAGTCGCTAAACTGGACGAAATGCTCCAGAAGCAGCGGGCAATGTTCGATACGGTTATATGCCGCGAGACACAAAGGGTCATCGCGACATAAGGAAATATCGACACCGCCCACCGGCATCGGACCCTTTCCCTTAGGTTTTCGAGTAGACGTACGAGGGTGGGTGCTAGACTCGGGATGAATAGGAGGAGTGGGTTCCCTATGAGTCTCGGTCTCGGGGATATACTCCGTATCGGAATCGGTAGGAGTATGGAACGAAGATTGAGAAGCAAGAATTTTGGCCTTTGGCTTAGGCTTGGGTTTGGGTTTCGGTTGACCTCTAGGTTTAGCGGTCGTCGTCCTCTTCTTCTTGAGAGGAGGCGAAGACGACGAAGGATGGGTGGTCTTGGCTCTACGCTTCGGAGGGGTTGGGTGCTCGGGATCCGAAGAGATTGGATCAACGGTCATCGGAGAGGGGCTAGAGGGAGTGATCGGGATACGTGTTCGAGCCATAATCTCGGCACAACACGACACACGAGATTGGAAAGAAGAGATCCTAGCCGAAATTAGAAAACCCTAATCGAAACCCTAGAAGATGAAATCAACTGGAAAACCTAACCCTAGAGCTGAAACCGAACCCTAGATAGGAGAGGGAGGAAGAGGAGATACCCTAGGTCGAAGATCGGCGGACGGCGACGGCGGGAATGGTCGGAAAGTGGCCGGAAGACGAAGGGTCTCGAGGGAGGTCGGGGTTTTGAGCGGAGAGAGAAGAGATTTCGATCGATTAGAATGAAAATCGATCGACTAAACTGAGTTTAAGTCGGTCGATTTCGCAAAAGACCAAACAGCCCCTGGCACAACTAGTCGGTCACAGTTCAAGCACTGACCGACTAGATCACGATCTAGTCGGTCGGTCAATGAGCTTGAACCGACTAGTTGCAAACAGTGGCTGAATCCAAGATTTACTGACAAGATTTAGTCGGTCTGCGTTCAAGTACTGACCGACTAGATCTTAATCTAGTCGGTCGATCACTGAACATGAACCGACTAAAGAGTCAAAAACTTGAAAATCAAGTTCTCTCCATAATACGCTTGGACGATAAATCTCAAAACTCTCAATAAACATCTAAACTACCCCATTAAACATCGAAAAACAGAAATTTGATGATTACGCACAAATCGAACGAAAAATTAAGATATCACATAAAATTCCCGAAAAATCCAATAATTCTAGCATGAATGAGATATTGTCAAGAATAATAGCATGCAAAATTATTGAATGAAGCATGAATCCTATATTTCGGATTCACCCATAATCCCCAATTCTCGACGCAACCGCACAAAGGAGTCCTCCTTTAGGGGTTTCGTGAAAATATCGGCGATTTGCTTTTGGGTTTCAACGTACACTAATATGATGTCCTTTTTAGCAACATGATCATCTAAGAAATGGTGTCGGACATCTATGTGTTTCGATCGGGAATGGTGCACCGGATTCTTTGAAAGACAAATAGCACTTTGGTTATCCACCATGATAGGGCTAGTATCACAATGAATACCAAAGTCCTTCAATGTGTGTCTCATCCAAAGAACCTGGGCACAAGCGGCACCGGCGGCAATGTATTCCGCCTCGGTGGTTGAAAGTGAAACCGAATTTTGCTTCTTGGAAAACCAAGAGACAAGAGAATTTCCTAGAAAATGGCAAGTGCCACTAGTATTTTTCCTGTCGGATTTGCATCCCGCATAATCAGCGTCACTGTATGAGACTAACTCATACGTGCTAGATTTCGGATAAAGTAATCCAAAATCTAAAGTGTAACTTAGATAGCGAAAAATGCGCTTTACCGCTACTAAGTGAGACTCCTTAGGTTGAGACTGATAACGAGCACATATACATACGGCAAACATAATATCGGGCCTACTTGCGGTAAGATAAAGTAAGCTACCTATCATACCTCGATATAAACGATTGTCTACATCCTTACCGCCCGTATCCTTGTCAAGATGCGTAGTCGTGCTCATTGGAGTCTTTTTCCCGGAGGCATTCTCCATTCCAAATCGCTTTAGCAACTCCACCGTGTACTTTGTTTGGTGGATGAAGATTGCATCGTTCAGTTGACGAATTTGGAGACCTAAGAAATATTTGAGTTCGCCCATGTGGCTCATCTCAAATTGTTCCTTCATAACATTAGAAAACTCTTCGCAAAGAGCGAAGTTAGTAGCACCGAAAATGATATCATCAACATAAATTTGAACTAATAAAATATCATTATTCGCATGCTTAATAAAAAGTGTTGAATCGGCTTCGCCCATTTTAAAATTCAAATCCAAAAGAAAATTCTTTAGGCGATCATACCAAGCTCGAGGAGCTTGTCTCAAACCATAAAGAGCTTTCTTTAGTTTAAAAACGTGATTTGGAAATTTTTCATTTACGAAGCCCGGAGGTTGAGAAACGTAAACTTCCTCAACGACATCTCCGTTTAAAAATGCACTTTTAACATCCATTTGAAATAATTTAAAATTCTTATGGCATGCAAAAGACAAAAGTAATCTAATTGATTCTAATCTAGCTACCGGAGCGAAGGATTCTTCGAAATCAATACCTTCCTCTTGTCGATAGCCTTGAGCTACTAACCGGGCTTTGTTCCGGACGACGACTTGGTTTTCGTCGGTTTTGTTCTTGAAGATCCACTTTGTCCCTATGACGGTGTGGTTCTTCGATGGCAATGGAACAAGCTCCCAAACCTCATTTCTTTCGAATTGAATGAGCTCCTCCTCCATGGCTAAGATCCAAGCGCTATCTTCGCATGCTTCATTAATATTCTTTGGCTCTATTGATGATGCAAAGGCACAATTTGCGAAGTGGTGGACTTGCGATCTTGTCTTGACACTATCTTGAATATTGCCAATGACTTGCTCATGGGGATGGTCACGAATGGTATGAAGCCGTTTGGGAATACCTTGATCACTAGGAACATTCTCAACAACTTCATTAGTTGGGTTAGTCTCAATAGAATCAATAGAATCATTAGACTTAGAATTATCAAATGAATCACATAAAACATCCAAAGAATCGTTATCATTTGAAATTCTAGTTGGAACAAATCCTTCATTAAATGAGACATGAAGCGATTCCTCGATCGTTGAGGTTCGTTTGTTGAATATCCGGTAGGCTTTGCTACGCGTAGAATATCCGACAAAAATCCCCTCATCGGATCTTGGATCGAATTTGTCCAAACTACCATATGTGTTCTTAATAAAACATTTCGAACCAAAAACACGAAAATGTTTGACTTGAGGCAACCTACCAAACAACAATTCATAACAAGTTTGTTTAGTGCCGGGCCTCAAAAGTATTCTATTAAACACATAACAAGCGGTGTGTACCGCTTCCGCCCAAAATTGATGGCCAAGTTGGCTATCATCAAGCATAGTGCGAGCACACTCCACTAGCGTCCTATTCTTTCTCTCAACTACACCATTTTGAGGAGGTGCACGAGGGAAAGAGAAGGTGTGAGTAATACCAACTTCATCACAAAATGTCTCAAAAGACTCATTCTCAAATTCACCTCCATGATCACTACGAATAGTGACAATGGTGGTTCCTAAGAGATTTTGTACTTTCTTAACAAAAATTGTGAAGTTTTCAAAAGCTTCATTTTTATTACACAATGAAAATACCCAAGTAAATCTTGAATAGTCATCTACGATGACAAGTCCATACCTTGCATTTCCTAAGGAAGCTACTCTAGTTGGCCCAAATAAATCTAGATGTAATAGCTCTAGTGGCCTTTTAGTAGAGATGCTTTTCTTAGGTTTAAATGAAGATTTAGGAAGCTTGCCGCGTTGACAACAATCGCAAAAACTTTTCTTTTCGAAAACAAGCTTCGGAAAACCTTTAATAGAATTCAATTTTGAAAGCTTATATAGTGTTCCAAAGTTCACATGTCTAAAGCGTCGATGCCATAAGTGTTGTTCACTTGTGTTGGCAACGAGACATTGTTCATATGACTTAGGAAGATCCAAAATATAAATGTCTTTACGACGAGTTCCGGAAAATAATAATTTTTCATTATCCTTTCTCAAAATATGACACAATCCTTTCGCAAAGCTAACTTTGTAACCTTTGTCACAAAGTTGACTTATTGAAATAAGATTATGATTTAAACCACTAACAAGATAAACATCACTAATTAATGGTTTAGTAGAGTTACCGACTTTACCAACACCTATGATGGTTCCGCTCTCGTTGCCTCCAAATACGACGCGGTTTCCATTCGCAATGGGAACCACTCCGGAGAGCAAACGAGCGTAACCCGTCATGTGTTTGGAACACCCGCTATCGAGTATCCAGTTCCCTTTGGAGCTAAATTTAAATTCGTTGCTCCTTTCCTTTTTCTTTTCCTTGAGTACCTAAAGATAGATAAGTTCATATCATGGTACCCAAGGTCATTGGGTCCAAGGGATTAGACCTTTGGAAGCCAAGTCCAAGTGGACTTAGACTTCCCCACATAATTCTTACTATGCACAACATCCGAAAAATAAGCATTCATATATATTTGTTTTTCGTCCATGCTTGTGTCCTTTGGGCTCCAAATAGTGAAAATTTTGGGAGCCACCATCCTATTGGGTGCATGCATGCTACGTTGATTTCTACGTGATGCATGTAGTGGATAGGCATACGGGACATGATGGAATGGTGCACGACGAGAATTATTCATATGATGAGGTGGGTGTACATATGCATGTGTGGAAACACGTGCGTGAGGGTGTCTCACTTGGTGTGCACGTGCCCGAGAATGTGTTGCATAAAAATCATCATATGTGTGAGACGGTGGAGTAGGACGTGTGTTCCTACGTGGCATGGTATTGGTGTACATGTAAGCATGCCCCTTCTTTGGAGGTCCACCCAAAGTGGGTTTCTTTCCGAAAGAGGGTGTGGACGAGGTGGAAGCACCATTGGTAGATGAACTACCAATAGAGTGTTTGCTCCCACTCGTTGAGGCTTCGGAAGTTGGCCTAACAAAAGTAGTGACCGTCTTGGATGAATTTCCCATCATATACCCCAAGCCAATGTGGTGTTTGGCCGGAAGTAAATCTTTTAGGATATTATCCAAATGGCCCTTACCTTTGTTGAATTCGTTGATTCGGCCCAATGTGTTCTCATATTTCTCTTTGAGAGAACGCAAAGAGGTATCCAAAGTGGATATTTGCGAAGTGAGCACATAAACACGAGATTTAAGATTCTCGTTCTCAATACTCAAAGTCGAGTTTTGAGAAGTTAAATCCGCTATCTCATGTTCTTCCGCATCCTCAATGCTAGCATGTTCAAGTTTAGATTTGAGATTCACAATCTCATTTCTTAACTCTTCAACAACGGTGTCGTTGTTGGTGATGATAGTCTTAGGCGATGTTTGAATGCTAGCTAGGTCATCTTTTACCTTAGTATATCTATTTACTAACTTAGTATATTTTGACCAAAGTTGAGTGTTAGCATCCCTAAGATCATCCATCGTTACCTCATCGCTTTCTTTATCACTATCATCGGAAGAGGAGGATCCTTGATCGTTCTCCTCTCTTGCCATGAAGCACATGTGCGCTTGCTCCACTTGCTCATCGTCCGACTCTCCGCTTGAGGAATCCTCGGAGTCGGTGAAGGTAGCTCCGACAAGTCCCTTCTTGTTTCCTTTCGTGTACTTCTTGGACTTGTCATACTTTGGTGCCTTCCACTTCTCCTTTTGCTTGTTTTGAGGACAATCCGCTTTGATGTGTCCTGGCTTATTGCATTTAAAGCACAAAGGTGGAGAGGCGTTAGTAGAAGTAAACTTAGATTTTTGTTTGAAGTTACCCTTTCGGAAGAAACGGTTGAACTTCTTGGCCATGAGTGCCATGGATTCCAAGTCCAACTCGTTTTCCGATTCTTCATCATCGGTAGAGGTGGATGAAGCCGCCTTGAATGCAATCGCCTTTTTCTTAGGTGCATCTAGGTTCAAATATGACTTCATCTTTTCTTGTAGCTTCACCTTGCTATCTTTGCGTACCTCGTATGACATCAAGGTACCCATTAGTTGAACTACGGTATATTTGTCCATGTCATTACCTTCCTCAATGGCGAAGGTACGTTTTTCCCAAGAAGAGGGAAGTCCTTCAATAAGCTTTAAGCACTTCTCCTTTTGAGTGTAGATCTTGCCGAGGGCCTCTAACTCGTTTATTATGTCAACGAAACGAGCGTAGTATTCTTTCATCTTCTCGCCCTGTTGCATATGAAACATTTCGTAATCTTTGGTTACGACTACGAGTTTAGAGTCTCTTACCCTACTCGTCCCTTCATGTAGAATGAGGAGGGAGTTCCAAATTTGATATGCACTCTTACATGTGCATATCTTATTGAAATCCTCGGGCTCCAATGCACATTGCAAGGCGTTCATTGCCTTGGCATTGCTTACCTCCGCGGCGACCTCCGCGGTAGTCCATTTCTCAAAATCTTCTTCTTCGGGTTCAATATACTCCTTCATTGTAGTTCTCCATAAAGATGCACTTCGGAGGAAGGTTTCCATCCGACACTTCCAGTACCCGTAGTTGGTACCGTTGAAGAATGGAGGCCTTGTAGAGGAATGTCCTTCCATCACGGAAGATGCTCCTTCACGGTTCCTGAAGGTGTCATAGTTGGAAGGTGGACGCACGGTCTTGTTGTCGTTGGCAGACATAGCTGAGTATCTGGCTCTGATACCAAATGTAATGCCCTACCAGCTACTGCACAAGTACTAGAGGGGGGGTGAATAGTACTTTAAAATAATAAGGCGTATAATTCCAAATTAAATTGCACACAACTACCAAATCAATTTGCGGAAGCTTAAATTGAATGACAACAATGAAATTAACAGTGCTAACAAACGAAGTTAATGGGTTCGGATCCACCCAAGTCTCCCCGACTTGTTCCCGGTGATCCTACGTCCCAACCACCCGGATCCCCTCCGGATACTTGAGTTAGAAACCCTAACTCAAGATTTCCACTATGAATATCTTGTGAAAAACCTTCACAAGATCAAATCATACAAGCAATGGCAAAGTGAATCCCACAACCCGGGATCACAAACTTCTCTCACAACCGAGAGAGCCAATAAGCAATATAAAGAGTTTATATGAAATAAATACTCTTACCACAAAATCCTATACCTTGAGTTTTTCTTACCCAATAGGTGGAATGAAGGATTTGAGGAAGATGAAGTCACCAAGCCCTAGCACCAAGGAAATGAGCAGCAATGGGTGCCTAGGGAAGAGTTGGAGACTTGGATCAAGCAATAGCTTGAAGAGCTCACCAAGAACAAGCTTCTCTCTAGATCTAGAAATGAGAGAGAATGTGTTTCTTGTGAGGAAGAGAGCTTTAGATTTGAGGGAGAATAGCTATCTCTTTAGAACTCAATGAATCTCTTAATGGCAGCTCTGTTGAAGATAGAAATGACCTAGGTTCGTATTTATAGGAACCCAAAAACATAAGTTAGGTCAATCTCCAACGGAAAGAAATCTGTGAGAATTAGTCGGTCAAAGAACATACACTGACCGACTAGTTCATCAACTAGTCGGTCAGTCACAAAGCATGGACCGACTAAGAGCAGATCTGAGAAGAGATAGAATTTCAGACCTAGAAAACTAGTCGGTCCAAGAACACTGTCTGACCGACTAGTTTCACAACTAGTCGGTCATCCAATGAACGTAGACCGACTAAGAGGCAAAACAACATAGTCTGAAGGCAAGTTGACTTAGTCGGTCCAAGAACAAAAGTTGACCGACTAGATTGTCAACTAGTCGGTCATCAAACGTTCTTAGACCGACTAACGGTAAACAGTAGCTTAGGAGAATTTTAGAGTGATCAGTCAGTCTCAACTAGTCGGTCAAAGAAGCTTCACTGACCGACTAGTTCACAAACTAGTCGGTCGGTGAGTCAACGTAGACCGACTAACTGTAAACAGTAAAGAGCTAAGAAATAACTGACAGAAACTAGTCGGTCCAAGAACAGTGGCCGACCGACTAGATCACCATCTAGTCGGTCAGTACTTGTTCTTGTACCAACTAACATGCACAACAAAGTCCGAATCGAAGCGCGACGCTTCGAGGAAGTTAGAGTGAACTTGTGCAAGAATCCTAGAGCTACGAAATGAGCGTAATGAAGATAGAAACGTAAGATATACTCAAGGCTTAACATTCTATCAATCGAAACTAAAAGACTATAAATAAAACCTTAATAAACGGTCTTTGAGAGCTTCGATTGAATCTTCATTACTTCCAAAGCGTCGCAAGAGCTTCAACGAAGCTTTAGGCATGAAACTGAGCTTTGGAAAGTGTTGAGATGTCGCTTTGAATGTTCACGTGAAATTGGCGACGATCTCCAATACTGCGCTCACAAATTGTTAGATCATGAATTATTTATGTTTGCTCATCATCCAAAACCAAATCCGGGGAGTCCAATATTCAACAGATAGGGCAAGTATCACAGTTTATACCAAAGTCTTTAAGAGTGTGTCTCATCCAAAGAACCTGAGCACACGCAGCACCGGCGGCAATATATTCCGCCTCGGTGGTTGAAAGTGATACGGAATTCTGCTTCTTGGAAAACCAAGAGACAAGAGAATTTCCTATAAAATGGCAAGTGCCACTAGTACTTTTCCTGTCGGATTTGCATCCCGCATAATCTGCGTCACTATATGAGATTAACTCATATGTGCTAGAATTTGGATAAAGTAATCCAAAGTCGAGTGTGTAACTTAGATAACGGAAAATACGTTTTACCGCTACTAAGTGAGATTCCTTAGGTTGAGACTGATAACGAGCACATTCACATACGGCAAACATAATATCGGGCCTACTAGCAGTAAGATATAATAAACTTCCTATCATACCTCGATATAGACGAATGTCTACATCTTTGTCGCCCGTATCTTTATCAAGATGTGTAGTCGTGCTCATTGGAGTCTTCTTGCCTAAGGAATTCTCCATTCCAAATCGCTTTAGCAACTCCACCATGTACTTGGTTTGGTGGATGAAGATTGCATCGTTCATTTGACGAATTTGAAGACCTAAGAAATATTTGAGCTCACCCATGTGGCTCATCTCAAATTGATCCTTCATAACATTAGAAAACTCTTCGCAAAGAGTGAAGTTATTAGCACCGAAAATGATATCATCAACATAAATTTGAACTAAAATAATATCATTATTCGAATACTTAACAAATAATGTAGAATCAACTTCACCCATTTTAAAACCCAAATCCAAAAGAAAATTCTTTAGACGGTCATACCAAGCTCGAGGAGCTTGTCTCAAACCGTAAAGTGCTTTCTTAAGTTTGAAAACGTGATTTGGAAATTTTTCATTTATAAAACCCGGAGGTTGAGAAACATAAACTTCCTCAACAACATCTCCGTTTAAAAACGTACTTTTTACATCCATTTGAAAGAGTTTAAAATCTTTATGGCATGCAAAAGATACCAATAATCTAATAGATTCTAATCTAGCTACCGGAGCAAAGGATTCTTCGAAATCTATACCTTCCTCTTGCCGATAGCCTTGAGCTACTAACCGAGCTTTGTTCCGGACGACGATTTGGTTCTCGTCGGTCTTGTTCTTGAAAATCCGCTTCGTTCCTATAACGGTGTGGTTCTTCGATATCAATGGAACAAGCTCCCAAACCTCATTCCTCTCAATTGAATGAGCTCTTCCTCCATGGCAAGGATCCAAGCACTATATTCGCACGCTTCGTTAATATTCTTTGGCTCTATTGAGGAGGCAAAGGCACAATGAGCGAAGTAGTTGACTTGAGATCTCGTCTTGACACTATCAAGGATGTTGCCAATGACTTGCTCATGGGGATGGTCACGAACTGTATGAAGCCGTTTGGGAATTCCCTGATCACTAGGAACATTCTCAAAAGATTCATTAGTAGGGTTAGTATCATTAGAATCAATAGAATTAGAATTACCAATAGAATCACATAAGACATCCATGGAGTCATCATCATTAGTAATTCTAGTAGGGTCAAAACCTTCATTAAATGAAACATGAAGTGATTTCTCGATCGTTGAGGTTCGTTTGTTGTATATCCGGTAGGCTTTGCTACGGGAGGAATATCCAACAAATATCCCCTCATCGGATCTTGGATCAAATTTATCCAAACTACCATACGTGTTTTTAATAAAACATTTTGCATCGAAAACTCGAAAATGTTTAACTTGAGGCAATCTACCAAACAACAATTCATAACAAGTTTGTTTGGTGCCGGGCCTCAAAAGTATCCTATTAAACACATAGCAAGTGGTATGTACCGCTTCCGCCCAAAATTGATGGCCAAGTTGGCTATCATCAAGCATAGTGAGAGCACATTCCACTAGCGTCATATTCTTTCTCTCAACAACACCATTTTGAGGAGGTGCGCGAGGGAAGGAAAAGGTGTGAGTAATACCAACTTCATCACAAAAATTTGAGAAAGACTCATTCTCAAATTCCCCTCCATGATCACTACGAATAGTGACAATGGTGGTTCCAATGAGATTTTGTACTTTCTTAACAAATATTGTGAAGTTTTCAAAAGCATCATTTTTATTACTTAAGGAAAATACCCAAGTAAATCTAGAAAAGTCATCAACGATGACAAGTCCATATTATGCATTTCCTAATGAAGCAACTCTAGTTGGCCCAAAAAGATCTAGATGTAAAAGCTCTAGAGGCCGCTTAGATGAAATGCTTTTCTTAGGTTTAAATGACGATTTTGGAAGCCTGCCTCGTTGACACGAGTCACAAAAGCTTTTCTTTTGAAAGACAAGCTTAGGAAAGCCTAATAGAATTTAACTTGGAAAGCTTAAAAAGTTTCCAAAGTTCACATGACCAAAACGTCGATGCCATAAGTGTTGTTCACTTGTGTTGGCAATGAGACATTGTTCATGTGATTTTGGGAGATCTAATATATAAATATCCTTATGGCGTGTGCTGGAAAAGAACAAATCATTATTATCTTTTCTTAAAATATGGCACATTCCTTTCGCAAATCTAACTTTGCAACCTTTGTCACAAAGTTGGCTTATTGAAATAAGATTGTGGTTTAATCCTTTAACAAGGTAAACAACACTTATAAGTGGTTTAGAAGGATTACCAACTTTACCAACACCTATGATGGTTCCGCTCTCGTTGCCTCCAAAGACGACTCGGTTTCCATTTGCAATGGGCACCACTCCGGAGAGCAATTGAGCATCACCCGTCATGTGTTTTGAACACCCGCTATCGAGTATCCAATTATTCTTGGAGCTAAATTTGGATTTGTTGCTCCGTTTCTTTTTCTTGAGTACATAAAGATAGAAAATATCGTATGATGGTACCCAAGGTCATTGGGTCCTAAAAGATTAGACCTTTGGAAGCCAAGTCCAATTAGACTTAGACTTCCCCACATAATCATCATTATGCACGACATTCATAAAATAGGAATTCATGTAAGCTTATTTTTCATGCATGCTTGTGTTCTTCGGGCCCCAAATAGTAAAGATTTTGGGAGCCCTATTCCTATTGGGAGCATGCATGCGTTGTTGATTTCTACGTGATGCATGTCGTGGATAGGCATATGGCATATGATGAAATGGTGCATGATGATAATTGTTCATATGATGATGTGGATAAACATATGCATGTGGAGGAACACGTGCGTGAGTGTGTCTCACATGGTGTGCACGTGCCCGTGGATGTGGTGCATAAAAATCATCATATGTGTGAACATGTGGAGTAGGATGTGTGTTCCTACGTGACATGGTATTGGTGTACATATAAGCATGACCCTTCTTTGGAGGTCCACCCAAAGTGGGTTTCTTTCTAAACGAGGGTGTGTACGAAGTGGAAGCACCATTGGTAGATGAACTACCAATGGAGTGTTTGCTCCCACTCGTTGAGGCATCGGAAGTTGGCCTAACAAAGGTGGTAGACGACTTGGATGAATTTTACATCTTATACCCCAAGCCAATGTGGTGATTGGCCGGAAGTAAGTCATTTAGGATATTATCCAAATGGTCCTTACCTTTATTGAATTTATTAATTCGGCCTAATGTGCACTCATACTTCTCGGTAAGAGAATGCATAGAAGCATCCAAGGTGGACACTTGCGATGTGAGTGCATAAACACGAGACTTGAGATTCTCATTCTCAATACTCAAAGTTGAGTTTCGAGAAATCAAATCCGCCATCTCATGTTCATCCGATTCCTCGATATGAACATTCTCAAGTTGAGATTTGAGATTTACAATCTCATTTCTCAAACCTTCAAGAACGGTGTCGTTGTTGATGATGATAGGTTTAGGCGAGGTTTGGAGACTAGTTAACTCATCTTTAGTCTTAGTATATCTATTTACTAATTTAGAATACTTAGACCAGATTTGCTCGTTAGCTAATCTAAGTTCATCCATAGTTACCTCATCGCCTTCATCCTCGCTATCATCGGAGGAAGATCCTTGATCATGTTCCTCTCTTGCCATGAAGCACATGTGTGCTTGCTCCACTTGCTCATCATTCGAATCTCCACTTGAGGAATCCTCGTCGGAGTCGGTGAATGTCCCGACAAGCCCTTTCTTGTACCCTTTCTTGTACTTCTTTGACTTGTCGAACTTTGGCGCCTTCCATTTATCCTTTTGCTTCTTTTGAGGACAATCCGCTTTCATGTGTCCTGGCTTATTGCATTTAAAGCACAAAGGAGCGGAGACGTTAGAAGAACTAAACTTTGATTTGTTCTTGAAATTACCTTTCCGGAAGAATCGGTTGAACTTCTTTTCCATGAGGGCAATGGATTCCAAGTCCAACTCGTCTTCCGAGTCTTCATCATCGGTAGATGTAGATGTAGATGGAGCGGCCTTGAACGCAATCGCCTTTGTCTTTGGCTCGTCTTGCTTCAAGTAAGACTTCATCTTGTCCTGCAACTTTAGTTTGTTATCCTTGCGTACCTCATAAGACATCAAGGTACCCATTAGTTGAATGACAATATACTTACTCATATCGTTACCTTCCTCGATGGCGAAGGTACGTTTTTCCCAACAAGAAGGAAGTCCGTCAATGATCTTTGAGACTTTCTCCTTTTGGGTGTAGGTCTTACCAAGAGCCTCCAATTCGTTGGTGATGTCAACAAAGCGAGCATAGTACTCCTTCATCTTCTCACCCTGTTGCATATGAAATAATTCGTAATCTTTATTCACAACAACGAGTTTGGAGTCTCTTACCCTACTCGTTCCTTCATACAAGATGAGGAGTGAGTTCCATATTTGATATGCACTCTTACATGTGCATATCTTGTTGAAGTCTTCGGGCTCCAAAGCGCATTGCAAGGCGTTCATTACCTTGGCATTGCTTACCTCCGCGGCGACCTCCGCGGTAGTCCACTTAGCGAAATCTTCTTCTTCGGGCTCGACGTACTCCGTCAACGTGGCTCTCCATAGTGAAGCGCTCCGGAGGAAAGTTTCCATCCGGCATTTCCAGTACCCATAGTTGGTACCGTTGAAGAAGGGAGGCCGAGTTGAGGAGTGTCCTTCCATCACCGAAGAAGCTCCTTCACGGTTCCTGAAGGTGCTATAGTCTGAAGGTGGACGAATGTTCTTGTTGTCGTTGGTAGACATATCTATGAACTTGGCTCTGATACCAAATGTAATGCCCTACGTAGCTACTGCACAAGTACTAGAGGGGGGGTGAATAATACTTTAAAATAATTAAGAAGATAATCCCTAATTATCTTGCAAACTCAACCAACAATGCAGAAATGTAAATATTGACAACAAAGAAATGCAATCGCAAACAGACGATATAATGGGTTCGGATCCACCCAAGTCTCCCCGACTTGTTCCCGGTGATCCTACGTCCCAAACACTCGGATCCCCTCCGGATACTTGAGTTAGAAACCTCTAACTCAAATTTGCACTAAGAAATACTTGTAGAAACCTCTACAAGATCAAATCATACACAAATGAAATTGGTGACTCCTACAAACCGGGATCACAAACAAACTCTCACAGCCGAGAGTAAAACACTTGCAATATCAAATAAATTGAAATATGAAATGGTTAACACAAAACCCTATGCCTTGAGTAAAACTTACGATTTAGGGCAAGAAGGATTTTGGGGAACATGAAGGCACCAAACCCTAGCTCCAAGATGTTGATCAGCTATGGAAGCCTAGGAAGATGTTGGTGACCTTGGATCAAGCTCTTGGCTTGAGTGGCTCACAATCAATGTGAATCTCTCTTTGGAAATAAGAGTGAGAGAGAGATTCTTGAGAAATGAATGAGCTTGGAAATGAGAATTAATGCTTCTCTTTGATTCTCTAAACTTCAATTAATATCAGCCTTGAATGCTATGAAAGCAGCCCTTCAAGTATATATAGGATAGAGGAAAGAGAGAGCAAAATTCGTGGCATTTAATGCTCCAACGGCTCTATTCTGAAGCAGACTAGTCGGTCAAAGAAGGACCACTGACCGACTAGATTCACATCTAGTCGGTCGGTGAATCAACATGAACCGACTAACTGATGAACAGCCAAAAGAGAAGTTCAGAAAATGATGAACTAGTCGGTCTAAGAAGACTTGCCAACCGACTAGTCTCACAACTAGTCGGTCGGTGAGTCAACATGAACCGACTAACAGATGAAAACAAAGTGGCTGAATTGAAATACAGCTAGTCGGTTTAAGAACAACTTCCAACCGACTAGTTTCTCAACTAGTCAGTCGGTCGTTGTACTTTGACCGACTAACCGTAGACAGTAAGTTAGGCTGAACAGTGGAAGCTCAACTAGTCGGTCTAAGAAAGATTCCTAACCGACTAGTTTGACAACTAGTC
This sequence comes from Scilla litardierei, assembly GCA_030789695.1. Taxonomy (NCBI): domain Eukaryota; kingdom Viridiplantae; phylum Streptophyta; class Magnoliopsida; order Asparagales; family Asparagaceae; genus Scilla; species Scilla litardierei. Next base: position 210,349,726 of record CM061134.1, on the reverse strand, counting down.
GGTCGGTGAACCTTCTTGGACTGACTAACTGTAAACAGTGAGTGAGCTGAAATTGAATAAGACATTCTAGTCGGTTCAAGAAGCATTGCCGACCGACTAGATTGCCATCTAGTCGGTTGGTTCTTCTTCTTGAACCAACTAACATGCACAAGAAGCCGCGATAAGAAGTGTTAAGCTTCAGGAAAGATTCTATGGGCTTCTAATAAGATCATAGCTCTAATGAAATGAGCGTAATGAAGATTAAAACGTAAGACCTACTCAAGGCTTAACATTCTACGGAAAGAAGCTAGAAGACTATAAATAAAACTTGACGAACCATCTTCAAAAGCTTCAATCGAATCTTCTTGACTTCAATAATGGTCCTTGAGCTTCAACGAAGCTTCAAGCACACGATCACGCGCTTTGAGAAGTCTTGAGACGTCGCTTTTGATGTTCATAGAAATTTGGCGACGATCTCCATAACTGCGCTCACAAAGAGTTAGTTCACGATATTTATGTTTGTTCATCATCAAAACCAAATCCGGGGAGTCAATACTCAACAAAAATTGAACTAGCATATCATTTCCTCATCGCAAACGAAGATGATCTCCCTTTGCCTTTGGCTCTTCTGTTTCTTCTTTTTGTCAGTCTCAGCCCATCAGTGAGAGAAATTTGTCGTCCTCACGGGATGTAGCCTAGGGGATACGAACCCGGTCATCCCTGATCTTAAGAAATACGTGGATATGATCTTTGATCATGTTTTGCATTCCATCGCGTTTACGTGAGTTTGTAAAAATTCCAAAAATGAAAAAATCAAACAAATATCCTGAATAAAAGGCCCCATGGGTTCTTTGTAACTCAATGCCCTAAGACCGTCTGGTCTGGGATGCATAGGCCACTTCTTGTATATATTGAGTTATCTCGTGTATACAAAGAGAGAAAAAGGAAAATGAAATATTCATATTGCCAAAACAATATAAAACTACAAAAATCCCATATCATTATCTCCATTTCTATATAGAACTAAGACATAGCAAAGTTGATGGGTTCTAGTAGTCTTGAAATGGTCGTAGTGTAGTGATGCCTTACCTTGATTGAATTTGCTAAATTCATTCCATGAAGTATAACAAAATACCACGCATGCTTGAAAACGTTTGATCATGACATATTATACTGCTTAGAGAATGAGTTGTGGACATTGGATTCATTTCTGTGAACTTAGTATATTTCATGATATACTAAGATATGATATAACTCTACTCTCATTTTATCACTTATCAAGTTCATGACATTTATCGAAATCCACGTTAGTTTAATTTGAGCGAGATTTAATTATTTGTTGTGTGTATGTGTTCTAATTTCAAATTGACGTGTGTTTACGAGATCTTGCATATCTTGGGTTCTATTATTTTCTGAATTTAAGATTGAACCCCTTGTCTCCACTACACGCCACCACCTCGCATCTCCATTGTATCCATCTCCCCTGTTTGCTTCTTACTAGTCTTCCTCGATGACGAGTAAGAGGTAAGCTTAAGGGATTTTGATGTGTCATTATATTCCACATTTTATCTAAATGATTACACGTCAAAATGATTGCTCATTTACATATTTCATAAGCTTTTACACTATTATTTGGAATAATATGACTTTCGAAGCGTTTATGTCCATTTCAGGGATTGGGGCGATATTGGAGCAATTTGGAGTCAATAAGATGATCGGCGACATGAGAGCACCAATGAGACTTATGATGACATGCTCAAGGTGCCAAAGAAGAAGACTGGAGCAAGGAAGGGGCAAGAGAGAAGGTCGTAAGATCGAGCTAAGATGCAGCGAAGGAATCGAGCGACCCGAAGTGCTGAAAACAGGACAGCCGTGCACTCTTTTCAAATCTTCTATCACATGGGATTTTTCACTACTTTTCTGATATTTTTACCAGATAGTAGACTTCAAGACGGTTCCAACGCCGCCAAGAACGCACCAATCGGACGTCGGATGAGCTCTGGGAAATTTTTGCAAGATGATGATGCAGTGCTGAAATTTGTTTTCAGCAACCTACTCGACCGAGCAGTACACTACTCGACAATGCAGGTTGAAAAATCCTGCTGAAATGTGTTTTGAGCTCCTACTCGGCTGAACATCAACCTACTCGACCGAGCAGTTGACTGCTCGACCGAGCAGGGTGAAAAATGCTGCTGAAACGTGTTTTTGACCTCCTATTCGGCTGAACATCAGGTTGCTCTCGACCGAGCAGCTGATTGCTAGACCGAGCAGCTGCATACTCGACCGAGCAGCTACGTACTCGGTCTGTGCAGGAAGAGCGTGATTTTGGGGTGAGCTGCAATCTACTGACAGACTAGACCGAGCAGCCTATTACTTGACCGAACAGCTACCTACTCGGACCGAGCAGACCCTACTCGGTCCGTGCAGGCAGATTGTGATTTTGGGGGATCGCTCCAACCTACTGACAGATTCGACCGAGCAGTTTCCTGCTCGGACCGAGTCGCCGTGGGATGAACTTTAAGCTGCGTCCAGATTTTGGGGACGTTTTGGGGGGTATTTTCGGGGGTTGTTTTTGCGAAGGTTTTGGAGGAGGGATTTTGGCAGCCGCCAGTGGGACTTTTTTGGGGGGATTTGGGCAGCCGTCAAAGGGGGACTTTTTGTATACTTTTTAGAGAAGAGTTTTTAGATTGCATTTTTGGAGTTTTTTGGAGACGATCTTTTTGGGAGTAGGCTATGCTCTAGGCCCCTCCTTTGTATCAAGATAAGTACTTTTGCTCTTTTTAATTCTATTATTATTTTCTTGGTGATTTCTTATTGTTTATCCCTTTTTAATGCATGCAATGAAATCTTTGTGGGTTTTATTATCTATTGCTATTGCTATGCTTGAGTAGTCTTTTCTAGGGCTAAGGGATTAGCCCATGGATCTTAGGATTTAGATGCAAGATGGGATTTTTATGATGCGTTGGATATAAATGTGGTTGTATTTTGGTTGATCTAGCAAAATACCTAGGAGAACTCGTACTGAGATCGTGCCTACAGTCGGTGGAATCGTTTAGCTTAAGTAGTATCCTACGGATTTAATTAGGAAGTTTGTGGATTCAACCGAGGCACGTGACCATGCCCGGCTCGTGCCTTGAGGGGATCCACCGATGAACTATATCACTCGGCTATCTCCATTGCATCAATGAGAGCCATCGAAATACCTCGAAGCTCTAACCCACGAGAGTGGTACGAGTTGAGAGTGTTCGAACCACGAGAGTGGTGAGAACTTTGTAGATCATTAATGCACGTATCGTATGTGCCTATCGCGCGAGCAGGGTTAATGCGATACGTTAGATTCATGATGCCCAGACACATGAATTCACTTTTTAGATGCTACAATCCCCCAATAAAACCAATGCAACGTAAGAGTCCCAGCCTAGTGTCGACATCCGACAGTCCTAGTGGCGAGTCCTAAAGCCCGAATCTTTTATATTTTATTTATTTATTTCTTTGTATGGACTCCCTTGTTTGCGATGTTGAGTGACACAACCTTCGCACCCATCACCATTACGACCCTCCATACTCCACATCCGCCAATAAACCTGTAAGTCTAACTCAACCTAGGAGTAGATATGTAGTATAGCACCGCTTTCCCGTGTTCGATACCCGCTTGCCACTATACCGTGCGCTAGCGGTAAACGACATCGTTTCGGAGTTGATTCCGGGCCGATCAAGTTTATAGCACCGTTGCCGGGGATTTATCTCCGTGTAATTTGCGCCCTTACTAGGTCGCTCTAGGGTTTAATTCGATGCATCAAGTTTATGGCGCCATTGCCGGAGAGGCATTCCGCCATATTATCTATTTACCATAATTAGGTTGATTAGATTGCGTTAAATTAAACAAAAAACACAAAAACACAAAACAGGAAAAACAAACAAAACAATAATAAAACATAGATAGAGATTTTTCCCACCACCTGTTATTATTATTATCTTTATCTCTTCTTGTACCATTGATATCTTTTCCAGGTTGTTTGTTTTTTATTATTCAGGTACAATGGATCAATCTTGGCATTATTCAGGCAATGATTATTCGGCGCAGTATGAGGCTCCAATGGAAGAATGCGAATATTATTCTCAGAACCCATACTATCAGATGGAAGGATATGATCAATATTCAGAGTGTTATGCCTACTGCGAGTCTTGTGACATGGAGGGACACATGCCCTACGAAAGCTGCGTCTGTCTCTCGAGTCCTGACCATCCTATCAAATTGACACTTGATGCATTCATGGCATCGGTAGAGGAGATCACGGCTGTCAGTGCTATACAAAAAGAGTCACATGATTGATGGTAAAAAGATAAGGACGAAATCAACGAGTATCTTTCATCTCTTGAGCCTGTGGAGGAGATGCCTGAGAACATAGAGCCACCTCATCCTTCCACCGATGCCGACGACCACCCTCCAGAGCTTACTGCTCCACTCAGGGAGATATTTTTACCCACTTCATTTCTGAATCATGCATCCCATCTGAAATTTATTCTGATTCAGATCTTTTTGACACGACGTACCTGTTGCAGGACACTTACAATTATGGACCGGAGGTATGCTTGAACGTGTCCTTGCTTGAAGAACCTGACGAGCATGACGAGGAGTCACCTGATGAGGTGATATATGCATCTGATCAGGATATACCTGAGAATCTAGGAGAGAACACTGAGGAGAGAGAAGACATGGTACTTGAGAGTAGAGATTTATTTCCAGGGAAGTACTGTCAACCAGCCTTATTTTTAAATATTTATGTTGATGACCATCTTTGGGAAACATTTGTTCAGGGGAACAATCTTTCACAATGGACTGATGCATTCCGTTCGTCGCAGGATACAGGTGGACGCCTACGAAGAATGCTAGGGGATGCATCGCTGGAGTTCATTAGTGTTAGTGTCTATACGCATCTGGCAGAGCCACAGAAAGTGCAGATAGAGCAGTTGCCTGCACCGAAAATGATATTGGACCCGCCTTTTGCTACAGGTGGTACCAATCTAGTAGTGTAGATATAAAGTAGAATTTTATGCTTTAAATAATCACGAATCCTCTCGGCAGCGAGAGGACCGTATATGATTTTATATGCTTTATTAATTTGATAAATACATCCCATATGATGGCTCAATTATCTTTTGCACCCAACCCCCCATTTATCATCCATGTCCACACTTATATTTGGCGCTTATTTCGCCTCTCCCCCCAATTTTTATGTGTTGTTTAAGCTTGGGGGAGAGAAACAATTTTGTTGAGTGGCCCCCCTATTTTGTCGTTGTCCTCTATTCATATCATACACACATTAAGGACAATGTGATGTTTAAGCTTGGGGGAGTGCATAGTGCATGCACTTTGCTTCATCGTGAAAGACACTTCGTATTTTCCATATGAACCATGTTCACTCTTATAGTTATGTCTCATATGCTTCATTTTCAATGAAATATCGTGGATTTATTTTTTATGAACTCAGATGTCTGTTAGATTAGAGTTTGATTCCTTGATTAGTGTATCTTTGTTAATATGCTTTTTCATAGTAGAATCCATAGTTTCACAACTACATTCTCGAACCAGTTAAGCTAAAAATGAATGAATCAAATCTGAAAATCATTTGACTCCTGCGTGATTTGCTTGATAATTCTATTGCTTCATGGATGTTTAGTGATTCAAAAGAGATAGGATAACCACACGACAACCAAAGTATTGACGATTAGGATTCCTGAAACCGAGCCATGTCTAGATTCTATGCCTTTCCTTTTTCTTTTGTGAATATCCAATAAATGATCTTTGATCATGGTTTGCATTCCATCGCGTTTACGTGAGTTTGCAAAAATCCCAAAAATGCAAAAAATCAAACAAACATCTTGAATAAAAGGCCCTAGGGGTTCTTCGTAACTCAATGCCCTAAGACCGTCTGGTCTGGGATGCATAGGCCGCTTCTTGTATATATTGAGTTATCTCGTGTATACAAAGAAAGAAAAATGCATTTGAAATATTCATATAGCCAAAAACAATATAAAACTACAAAAATCCCATATCTTTATCTCCATTTCTATATAGAATTAAGACATGGCAAATTTGATAGGTTATAGTAGTCTTGAAATGGTCGTAGTGTGGTGATGCCTTACCTTGATTGAATTTTCTAAATTCATTCCATGAAGTATAACAAAATACCACGCATGCTTGAAAACGTTTGATCATGACATATTATACTGCTTAGAGAATGAGTTGTGGACATTGGATTCATTTCTGTGAACTTAGTATATTGCATGATAGACTATGATATGATATAACTCTACTCTCATTTTATCACTTATCAAGTTCATGACATTTATCGAAATCCACGTTAGTTTAATTTGAGCGAGATTTAATTATTTGTTGTGTATATGTGTACTAATTTCAAATTGACGTGTGTTCACGAGATCTTGCATATCTTAGGTTCTAGTATTTTCTAAATTTAAGATTGAACCCCTTGTCTCCACTACACGCCACCACCTCGCATCTCCATTGTATTCATCTCCCGTGTTCGCTTCTTACTAGTCTTCCTCGAGGACGACTAAGAGGTAAGAGCTTGGGGGATTTTGATGTGTCATTATCTTCCACATTTTATCTAAATGATTACACGTCAAAATGATTGTTCATTTTCATATTTCATAAGCTTTTACACTATTATTTGGAATAATATGACTTTTGGAGTGTTTATGTCAATTTCAGAGATTTGGGGCGATATTGGAGCAATTTGGAGTCAATAAGACGATTGGCGACATGAGAGCACCAATGAGACTCACTATGACATGCTCGAGGTGCCAAAGAAGAAGACTGGAGTAAGGAAGGGGCAAGAGAGAAGGTCGCTCGATCGAGCTATGATGCGGTGAAGGAATCGGGCGACCCGAAGTGCTGGAAACAGGACAGCCAAGCACTCTTTTCAAATCTGCTATAACCTGAGATTTTTCAATATTTTTTTTGATATTTTTACCAGATAGTAGACTTCAAGACGGTTCCAACGCCGCCACGAACGCACCAATCGGACGTCGGATGAGCTCTGGGAAATTTTTGCAAGATGATGCTGCAGTGCTGAAATCTGTTTTCAGCAACCTACTCAACCGAGCAGTACACTCCTCGACCGAGCAGGGTGAAAAATCCTGCTGAAATGTGTTTTTGAGCTCCTACTCGGCTGAACATCAACCTACTCGACTGAGCAGTTGACTGCTCGATCGAGCAGTTGACTGCTCGATCGAGCAGGGTGAAAAATCCTGCTGAAACGTGTTTTGACCTCCTATTCGGCTGAACATCAGGTTGCTCGACCGAGCAGCAGCATACTCGACCGAGCGGCTACGTACTCGGTCTGTGCAGGAAGAGCGTAATTTTGGGGTGAGCTGCAATCTACTGACAGACTAGACCGAGCAGCCTATTACTCAACCGAGTAGCTACCTAGTCGGACCGAACAGACCCTACTCGGTTCGCGCAGGCAGAGCGTGATTTTGGGAGCGCGCTCCAACCTACTGACAGACTCAACCGTGTAGTTTCCTGCTCGGTCCGAGTCGCCGTGGGCCGAACTTTAAGCTGCGTCCAGATTTTGGGGACGTTTTGGGGGTATTTTCGGGGGTTGTTTTCGCAAAGGTTTTGGAGGGGGGATTTTGGCAGCCGCGAGGGGGACTTTTTTGGGGGGATTTGGGTAGCCGTCAAAGGGGGACTTTTTGTATACTTTTTAGAGAAAAGTTTTTAGATCGCTTTTTTGGAGTTTTTTGGAGACGATCTTTTTGGGAGTTAGGCTATGCTCTAGGCCCCTCCTTTGTATCAAGATAAGTACTTTTGTCCTTTTAAATTCTATTATTATTTTCTTGGTGATTTCTTATTGTTTATCCCCTTTTGATGCATGCAATGAAATCTTTGTGGGTTCTATTATCTATTGCTATTGCTATGCTTGAGTAGTTCTTGACGGATTAGCCCATGGATCTTAGGATTTAGATGCAAGATGGGATTTTTATGATGCGTTGGATATAAATGGGGTTGTATTTTGGTTGATCTAGCAAAATACCTAGGAGAACTCGTACTGAGATCGTGCACACGTTCGGTGGAATCGATTAGCTTAAGGAGTATCCTACGGATTTAATTAAGAAGTTAGTAGATTCAACCGAGGCACATGACCATGCCCGGCTCGTGCCTTGAGGGGATCCACCGACGAACTATATCACTACATTGACGGCTACCGCCATTGCGTCAATGCGAGCCACCAAAATACCTCGAAGCTCTAACCCACGAGAGTGGTACGAGTTGAGAGTGTTCGAACCACGAGAGTGGTGAGAACTTTGTAGATCCTTAATGCATGTATCGTATGCGCCTATCGTGCAAGCGGAGTTAATGCGATACGTTAGATTCATGATGCCCAGACACATGAATTCACTTTCTAGATGCTACAATCCCCCAATAAAACTAATGCAACGTAAGAGTCCTAGCCTAGCGTCGACATCCGATGGTCTGAGTGGCGAGTCGTAAAGCCCTAATCTTTTGTATTTTATTTATTTCTTTCTTTGTATGGACTCCCTTGTTTGCAACATTGAGTGATACAACCTTCGCACCCATCATCATTATGACCCTCCATACTCCACATCCACCAATAAACCCCACCAATAAACCCGCAAGTCTAACTCAACCTAGGAGTAGGTAGGTAGTATAGCACTGCTTCCCCGTGTTCGATACCCGCTTGCCACTATACCGTGCGCTAGCGGTAAACGACATCGTTTCAGAGTTGATTCCGGGCCGATCAAGTTTATGTTGCCGTTGCCGGGGATTTATCTCCGTGTAATTTGCGCCCTTACTAGGTCGCTCTAGGGTTTAATTCCGGACGCATCATGAACCGAGTACGAGGTTGTATATCCACCAAATTTGTCTCAGCGGATGGCTTCAGCCTTTCCATATACTTATCTTGCAGGTGGCGTGGAGTACGACAGACCCTGGACCAATGTCCAGTCATGCCACATCTGTGGCATTTGTCTTCGCAATATTTCTTGGGAGCAGACGTCTAGCAAGAGGTATTCCTCTTCCACGTATTATTTTTCTTCCACTCATTATTGTTGTTCTGGGGAGGAGATCTGGTCTACTTCTTCGCAGTTTTCTCCTTGTTGAATCTGCCTTTGTGCTTGTTCTTCATCTTCTGGAAAGAAAATTTGTGAGCCCAGTGAGAGGTGCAGAGGCAGCAGGGCGTAGGTTATGTGTGGCCAGTAGGAGGTCTCTGTTCTGCTCTACCATAAGAAGGCAGGAGAGTAAATCAGAGTACCTTGTGAACTTGCGTTCACGATACTGTTGCATGAGAATAGCATCCTTCTCATGGATGGAAGTATATGTCTTCTAAAGCATGTGGGTATCCAAGACTTGTTCGCCACACAACTTCAGGCTTGAGGTGATGCTATAGAGAGCTGAGTTATACTCAGCTATGGACTTGAAGTCCTGAAGTCTGAGATTTTCCAACTCATAACGTGCACGAGGGAGGATCACATCTTTCTGATGTTTGTATCTATCCTCAAGTGTTGTCCACAGTTCATGAGGGTCTTCCACTGTTAGATATTCGGTCTTCAGGATCCGATAAATATCTCTCCTGATTTGGGTAATGGCTTTCGACTTCTCTATATCGGAGACTCTAACAGTAGAAGTCCCTTCACCAGATGTCACAGGCATAGCTGGAGCTTGAATTGTGTGACTAAGGCCCTGTGAGCACAGGTGGAACTTCAGATCCAGCTGCCAGCTCAAGTAATTTTTGCCAGTCGCATCGAGAACATCAAAATCGACGCTCGCAATCTTTGCCATTTATCTAAGCATGAAATAATAAAGAATTAAATATATTTTTTCAAAAATTAAAACATGCATGTAGTAAAACAAAAATAGTTGTGGGAATCGGCCGGTCACCACCAAAAATAATAAAAGTCTAAAGTCCATTATACATTCCGAGTAAGAAAAAATTAAAATTACAATTTGGAAACCGATGGGGGTCCCAGCATTAGCAATTTTTCCTCCGTCTTCAGGGTAAGTATCTCCGGGCTTTGTCTTTTACGATTAAATCCTCACTACATTTTCACTCAAAAGAAAAAAAATGCGAGGAAAATAAATAGTGGTGGCTAAAAACGGCCGATCCAAAAACCACAACATAGTCTTACTAACATTTCAGGCAGTTTATATAACATACAAATAATTATGCAGCATCACATGCATAAACAATTTAATTTATTCAACATCGCAAGCAATTTTATTGGAGAAATATATTAAATTTACGTTTAATAATTACTTGAACCACGGGGAAACGTCATTACCCGTTAGGTTAGGTAACTAACGACAAAGCGGTCTCAGGATCCTTGTAATTATTAAATCGTGAAATAACAATAATTTTAATCCTATTTTTTATAAATTGCACGATGTTGAAATTAACAAAATATGGACCAATAATTAATATTATTAACATCCCTGAAGTAATATATTATGCCACACTTTATTATCTCAATTATCCAGAATTTTTCAGAATTTTCCAGTAATTTTCTGGTATTTTCTGATATTTATCCAGATTTAATTGATTTTTTCCTGATTTAAATATATATTTAAAATAGAGTTATGATATACCCCATTTATTTATTAAAAGCATATGGGCCTGAAGCCCCTAGGCTTGCTACGGGCTTCAGGCCCAACAACCAAATTTTTTATTTATATTGTTTTTTTGAGGGGGCGGCGCATTCGAAGGCCCCCCCTCCCGCCGCGTGACTGGGGGACAGGCAATAGAAGGCCCCCCGACTGGGGGGGGCGGTGCAAAAGAGGCCACCCACGACTGGGGGGGTGGCACTGCAGCAGGGCCTCCCGACGGGGGGGGAGGGGATAGTGAGCCGGATCAAGCCCCCCTCCCCCTCTTCAGGAGGGGTTTTGGGGATGAGGCCGGGAAGAAGAACCGCTTCAGGCGGTGAATGATTTGGGTTTTTTATCTGATTTGTTATGTAATTAGAATATGTATAAACACAATGTAATTGGTCCATGTAATTTGATCTAAACATAATGAATATATATAAAATATGTTTAGATCTAGGAGTGTTAGTATTTACCTGTAGATTCGTTAGATCTAGGGAAGATCGGAGAGCGAAAAATCTGCAGAAAATAATCCCGCTTCTCGAGAACATAGAAAAATCGGCGGCTACGCAAACAATCAAAACTCCTCGCGATGTTGGCAAACGATCCGCCAACAGATATAAGATCCATTCGTTGCCAACATGCTTGCAGATTACCCTTGCATACGCATACATCATAAAGATTTTTGCTTGCCGACATCAAAAAATCAAGAACTCGATCAATCTCGTGAGTGCAACTTTCGCCAATTTGAGACAACCATCACACCAAAATATAGTCCTTCAAATCATTTCTTGTCACCGTCTATTGCCAATATCTCATGAAGACTCAGGACAATCGATAAGTCCTCGTCTTCTGAAATTGGCTTCTAAGAGATTTGTGGAGGCGAATCCAGACTGCTTTCAAGAGGAAAAAAAGTCTTTGATCTCCGTCAACGACTCAATGCCGTTGCCGTTGTCTGTGATCACCGTGCTGCAATTATCGCTGGACCTTGAGCGCCCAGGAGTGGTAATAATGGCGACAATTTACTTGCTCTGAGTTGGGTAAAAGGTGACGTGTTGTAGAACTCTGGATGCAGATTGGCATCCATTGTAGAACACCACCCAGAGCCAATACAAGAATCGATGTGTCGCATTGTAGAGATTGATCTTGCGGATCATCCAGTTCATCCTCAATTCCTTTGATTTTTTTGTAAAGAAAAATTATCTAGAGGCAATCGTGCATGATAATTAACGTGTTAGAATTGGAAAAACTAGCTTATGGTGTAAATCATAGCCATGCTCATATACTTTCATATAGGAGTTACATTCATATGAATCCCAAGGGACACCTACTACCAAATGGGTGTAATGGTAGATGGTTAGTGGGTGGAGACCAAAGGTCTTCCCCATTCATAACAGAAAAGATTAACTAAAAATCGAGTCAAATGTGAAAGAATTTTTTTGTAATAAATCATATCTTCTACATGGGAGTTTGGTAGGTAAAGAATTTATTATAGGAATAAATCTAATCAAAAATTGTCTCCTAATCAGAATTGCCAGCTCATCATGTTTGTCTCAAGTCCCCATTCGTGCGGTCACTTTCTTTGGTTCACACAATCACAAATTATTGAAATGCATTCATCAACCTTCAATTATTGAAGTCTTTCACCTTCATCCGTTGTTTCTGCATGTTCATGTTCAAATGGCTCATATCACGTATTTACTTTCACAAAACAAAACAAAACAAAATAAAGACGGAAAAGAAATAAGAGCTAATATACTGTGACCCCAAGTCTCCACATTTCTCTATAAATAGATACCCAAAACTGAACTAGCATACCATCCTCATCGCAAATGAAGATGAACTCGCTTTGCCTTTGGCTCTTCTGTTTCTTCTTTTTGTCAGTCTCAGCCAATCAGTGGGAGAAATTTGTCGGCCTCACGGGATGCAGCCTAGGGGATACGAACCCGGTCATCCCTGATCTTAAGAAATACCTCCATCACTTTGGCTACCCCTCTACTGAAACCCACGACCCTTCCAAGTTCACCGATTCATTTGATGAAGACCTCCACTCTGCCCTACGAACCTACCAACTGAACTTCAACCTGAAAGTCACCGGCGACCTCGACCCCCCCACAATCCGCATGCTCATGACCCCCCGCTGCGGTGTCCCCGACATCATCAACGGCACCACCTCCATGTTGTCTGGAAAGCTCTCCGGCGGCCGCCTCCACTTCTCCTTCTTCCCGGGAAACCCCTTCTGGCCCCCCACTCGGCACTACTACAAAAAAACGCTTGCATAGCGCTTTTTTTTACACTTGGATAGCGCTTTTAAGCGCTATCCAAGCTACCGCTATGATAGCTTGGATAGCGCTTTTATAAGCGCTATCGTAGTGGTTTACTAAGATAGCGCTTATAAAAGCGCTATCCAAGCTACCGCTATGGTAGCTTGGATAGCGCTTTTTTAAGCGCTATCTAAGTGGTTTGTAATGTTTGGACTGTCCCTGGCTAATATGCATTAGCCACGGACTGGCCGTGGCTAATACGCATTAGCCACGGCCAGTCCGTGGCTAATGCTTAATTTTTTTTAAAAAAAATTAGAAAATCAATAGCTTCATATAGACGTAGCAATAGCTGCATTGCCGATACACATCCCTAGATACACATATACAGCAACCTAAAATTCATTCCAACTTCAGACCGCACAGCAATTTGATACACGAAACCCATTTTCAATCAAAAAAACATCGAAACAAAGCAACTAGAGATACCATGACATATTTGGTTGGGTCAAAGCATATATTCAGAATCACAAATACCGGGTTTCACATAATAAAACCGAACACTCGCATATCACAAAAGCAGTAACAAAGGCTAGGGCTTCATCCCATAAGAGTAGTTTGCCATTGTCCTAATAATATCAGTACATGACACAGAGACATGTAGTTATTTCTTGCCGCTCTTCTTGAGCTCTGCACCTCCAAATGATCCCTTCTGCTGCGCCTTGGCCTTCAACTCCAGCAGTGCCGATGCTCCCACATGCACCCAAATAGGGGGGAATGGGGGATTGACATAATCAAACTTTGCCCGATATAATTATATGATGAAAGAACAAGCAACTACTAAACAAGCACCCAAACTAGACATTTGCACTCACCTTTCCCTCATCTTTCTTTTTCTGAATGTTTGCTAGATCCGTCTTAACATACAGCAACAAAGATAATGATAATTAGTCGTAGAAAGCAGGGATCATAACAGCATATACATATTTTAAATATAACTTCAAGCAAGCAAATGGCTCATGAAAGCAATAGTAACAGACTGCACCATGAAATGGTACAAAAACGAGTAAACAAAAGCAAATGAAATTTCTAATATATAGAGAGTGGTGGTGGTTTTATTTATTTAAGGACCCAATAGTAACAGTGACTGTAAATTTTAAAATGTGGGGATGGTAAATGCAGATTTTCCGGGTGAATGCAAATGCCGAGCTGCCTTGCGACCTGCACAAAAGGAACAAGCTTTCGTTCATAACCAAACGTATTCATATGTTCGCATGAATATGAAGGTAGACGTACCTCGGCCACAAGCTCCTCCTTCGTCACAGGGGATCGCAATTCATTGTCGGTTTTGACTAGCCTTCTCAAACCCTACGTTTGTTTTTTCCACAAGTGAGATGGAAAACCGAGGTAATGATGGAATGTATTTAAAACGATTGCATATGTTTAGCAGGTTAAATATGTTCAAGAGGTCGATTAGTTCATAGATGGGTAAGTACTCTGGGAAACAATTATATATGAATTTCTACTTCAATTCTTTGAAAGGATTTCAGGATAATTACAAGTGCGATAGTTTAGGAACACTTCATTTCTCACCTTTGCATTTTATTTTTTTTAAACAAAATAGAATTTGACACAATTATAAGCAACCTGCAATACTTCTGATAGATTTATATTGCTTTTATTTTTAAATATATATTTGAGGCTATTTCTAAGGAAAGGCAACAGTTTTGATTGATTCTTATTCTTTTAAATAGAACTCAATTATAAACATGTGTTTTACTTTGCCAAACATTCTCACAAAATGCTAAAATAGAACACACAAATAGGCTTACCAAGAAAAATTCATGTTGAGGACGAGAAAGCACTGGCTTTTCATTATATGCATGCACGAGTTTCCTCTCTGCTGAACTTACTGGAAGATCCTCCAAATTTGCCACACGACCAATGATTTTCAGCCTTCCACGAAATGGTGCAATTGTATCCATAGGAAATCCTTTAACTCATTCAACTTCGTCATCAATTAGCTTCTGTTTACAAGACAGAGTATCATGCATTAGTAAAATTCATGGATCACAAATTTCTGAAACATGAAACATTTTTAGTAAAATTCATGGATCACAAATTTCTGAAACATGTTTCATCCAAGACTAACCAAAGTTGGCCAATACCAACTAAGTTTCATCAGAAACCTAATAAAACCGAAATGTATGTGAGTTTCAGACCAACCCTCAATGAAACCAAGAAGAAACAAGTGAAACCAAAGCAAAGCAGATGAAACCTTATTCCTTGCTTGAAACGTAAATAAATTCACCATGATATCCAATTTTCTTGAATCCTTGATCAAATCTTTATTTTCTCGAATGTCTTAGAAGTAGCTCATCTTTAGGATATTATTAAAAAAAATTAACAGCCTTTTCTCACATGTTATTCTTACGATCTTAATCCTTCTCAGATGCATGTATAACGTATTAGCATTGGAACAAAATTTTAGTTCAAGATGCAGCTTTAAAGAATGACCATGAGCTAATGTGTAGTGGCCAAACATCAAATTGTCAATGTCTTGACGAAAATAAATACCTTAGATTTGAACCTTGTCAAATCAAACAAGCGTTCTACAGATGGCTCCCCTTCTTTCAACTCATTATATGCTTTTCCCACACCCTGTAATATTAAATGAAATGCTACATGTGTCGACCCATATATTCTGCAGATATGTTTTTATAGTACTTATAAGACAGAAGAATATATGAATATTTTGAGGATTAATATCATCTTATCTGCCTTAATTCAGATAAAAAATAGAAGGGATTTTGTTGTAGGAGCTACAGTGTGCAAACCATCTCTAAAAGGTAATGCGGAATGCAAAACACATATAACATAATTTACAAATTTAATATTTCAGTCGTTATACACTAGTGCCCCTTGACACAAATTACAGGTTACTACTAAGTTAGTAGCTCTGTATTTCACTCCATTCATTTGTACGCTTTTCTTAGTTGAAGGCCTAAAACTAAAAAGTGAAAGGGAAGAAAGAGGAAAACCTAGATGATGCTTCTTCATTTTAGAAAAGGCCAACGAAGATTGATGTGCTAGAAAAGCAGTATAAAGGGATTATCACCAACGAAAGAGAAAGTGAGCACTGTTCGGTAAAACTTTTATGTGTTTATAACATGGGCAAGGGCTTAAAGATGACACTGATGCATTACCTGAAGAGGCTCAACCAAGAGAGCTAGGGACGTTAAAAATGATAGTAACCTTGAAACATTAAAAGAGTTTCTCGAAACCATCAAAGAACCAACACAAAGCACTGCCAATCCGCCCATGCATATGATTTGAACAGTCTAAGGTATGAGTGCCTTCATTTTCCTTTTTTCCAACCTCTGTACAAGATCATCATGATCAAGCCTTTGGAAGCGCAAGCTTTCGGTTAACTCTCCGGTGTTAGCCTTAACAATAAGCATCGACGGAAGTACCTAAAACACAAAACTTAGACCAAGTCACCAAATCATTAGTGCACCTTAGTGAACTTGATACGTCCATCACTCCAACACAGGACATAAAATGAAACATGTTTCTTTCAAAAAAAATACATGTAAAATATATCACAAGAATGATAATTTGAGCTCACCCCGTTTGGGTAGGCCGATAGCCTTGCAGTACTTAACTGTGCATTCCTTGATATCCTGCACAATCTTTCACCAAGATAAGCGATGACAAGTGATATGCATGGAATGGCCTATGAAAACACCAATAACAATATCATTTGTCCACTAAACACAAATAATTGAAGAAAATGAAATACCATATTTTCTATGCTCACCAGTGCTGACATCAATGAAAGGACAGGACTCAGAGCTACCATCTGCGCAGCCATTGCAAACAACTGTAGTGTATTTGGTACGATAGTCTGCACTCGTAATTAAATAAAAAATTAGCAGCTCATAGCTACAATTGTTCTACAATTAAATAACTGTGCAATTCACAATAACTATTTCAAGCTTTGGGAATGACTTGATCTATAAGCTTGACAAGAATGAAATTAAGATTCAAAATAGGCATTTGCAAATTGATGCTCTAGCAAAACCCACTCAAGCATGAAACACAGTACTGAAACATTGCATCCTTGTCAAAGTACACACGAGTGACATATATGCTTGCAATTGGATCAAAGAACAACTTTAACAAATTTCTGGCTAGAAATATTTGTTGATCGATTGCTGAATTTTCTACTTTTTCCCCCAATAATCAACTTTTAAGACTAGCATAGGCAGCGTGCCACTCAGATAGTGATCGTGAATAGTATTGTATTTCTTAATCCCAAAAACCAAGCCTTTAATACCAGCTTCTGATAATTACAAAGACATGAATTTTCCAACCCGAACTAACACAAAAAAAGTAAATAAATAAATAAACTACAAATCTAACATAATGGTTTTAAAAATACAAAACAATTTTGGATTTCTAAACAGATTTCTCAATATATATAGACAAAAGGCTAACAAACTAAGTCACAACAAGATACCATTTTTATGCAAAAAAAAGAAAGCAAATTAAAACGAGTGCTGTGATACTGCTGCTTACGTTCAAGAGAGCATACAGAGTATCTGCAACGTCCGCAGCCTCCGACGTGATTCGATGCGCGATGTCCCCAGGCGGAACGCCTTCGTTCCCTTCAAAAAACCCCAAATCCCTCTCAAGCACCCGATCGAACACGTGAGCCCTAATTTCGTATGCCGATCCCAGCGTCGACTCCCAAAGGGACGATTGCTGCAGGTAACTGGTGCCGGATCGGGCGCAAGCTAGGGCAGCGAGGATCAGTCCCTCCCTCACGATGATATCGCATCCGGTTCCGACGAGGAGGGTGGAAAGGCGCCCAATACGGGGGACGGCGGCGAAGAGACAGTATACGGAGGCGGCGCTGAGGATCCAGCCTTTGAGGATGTGCTGCCACTGGGATTGGACGAAGGGCTTGATCTCAAGGAGAGGGGAGGATGGTGAATTGAGGGAGGAGAAGGCGAGAGGTGGAATAGTTTTTCTCCGACGTGGAGCGGGAATCGGAAATTTGTTCACGCGGCTATCGCTTGGGGGAGCGGGATCGTGAAATTTAGGGCTTGGAGTTTCCGCGGCTGAGGCTTTGTGAGCGGGATCGGGAATTTTAGGGCTTGGGATCGGTTAAGCGCTATTAAGCGGTTATATTTTTTTAATAAAAATGCTTAGGTAACGATTAATATCATAGCGCTAATATAAAGCGCTATGTAAGGTATTATTTGGATAGCGCTTTAACAAAAAGCGCTATCTAAGTGTTTTTTTCCCTTAATTTTGATTTATTTTTATTTTCTATAAGTGCAGAAGCGCTATAGAAGAGCTCACTTAGATAGCGCTTATTAGAAGCGCTATCTAAGTGGCGTTACCCAAGCCCAAATCTGTGGTAGTGCGGCGGCATCTCAGTTACGGCTTCATCAATACCTATTCCAGACTGCCCCATTACACCATCAGGCAGGTCATGGCCAATGCGTTCAGGCGCTGGCAGGCCGTGACGGACTTCACTTTCTACGAGGTGAGCTCCGGTTACCCTGACATAATAATCGGATTTTTCAGCGGGGACCACGGTGATGGGTACCCGTTCGATGGGACGCTGAATACGTTGGCACACGCCTTCGCGCCAACGGACGGGAGATTCCACCTGGATGCGGATGAGGATTGGTCGGCCGATATCAGCCGGCCGGCTTCGCGGTACTCGGTGGATCTTGAGTCGGTGTCTGTACACGAGATCGGCCACCTTCTGGGATTGGGTCACTCGTCGGATTCATACGCGATCATGTATCCGTCGATAGCCGCGTTGACTAGAAAGGTGGACCTGGGCAATGATGACGTACAGGGAATCCGCTACTTATATGGGTATTCGCTGCGCAAGAAAGAAGAAGAAGAGTCGAAGCTTCATGTTGCACACTGAATGCAATATGGGGATGCGTATGCTACTCATGCTGTGGAATAAAAGTACATCGATGAGCTATCGTTGAGCTACGATGTTACGTTTGTATGAAACTCCAGCGAACCTGCAGTGTCTGTTGGTGTTGGGAACGTCCCATATGCTATGTTTTATAAGTTGTGTGTCCACATGCCCTGTGTGTACCGGACATAGGCTTGTGTTTGTATGTGATATGTAATATACTATCAAGTCTAATTCCATGTACATGTGTTATGTTTGTTTGAAAGTCTACCTCCATGCTTTGGCGGCTGCGGGGCTCTGATCTAGATGCTTGCTTACTTATACATACATTAGTCATAACATATGCTCTAGGGGCACGGTTTATTTAAGATATCACTTAAAAATCTTTGTTCTTCCCAAAAATTATTTTCCCCTGCAAAATTTAAACGAACAAAAATTTAGTTTCGTCGCGGGCATCTTCTGGTATGGTTTATTTAAGATATCCTCTCAAAATCTTTGTTATCCTCAACATTTATTTCCCCTTCCAAATTTAAGCGAACAAAAATTTAGCTTCGGTGCGGGCGCCTTCTGCGTGGGCACCTCTTGTATTAAGATAGGAATCTAAACTTGATTTCAACATCCTAAACATAATTAACAACCAATATTAGGTGACCCAGTGACATTTTGATTTGAAATTTGAATAATAGATCCAAAATTATCATCCAACGCTGGGCTCCATTGTGTTCATTGACTTTAAATAAATTAATAATTAATTATCCAAAATATATTTACATATAAATTGGAAATAAGTATGGCAAACATGAATTAAATTTAATTAGGATTACGTCTGAGTCCTGACTTGATCAGCAAGATACCAACTGACTTATCCCTCTACAGCCTTCACAGTCTCATCAAATCTTATCCTAATAACACAATTTCAACACCATAATTAAGCTCATCAATAAAATCACATGTCGAACAGTACATAACAACAGTCACGATTGGAAAACAGCAGGTTTACGTCATCGAATTCAACATTAATGTCTACATTAATCAACATGTTAGTGACTCCACTTGATGCCCATCATTTATCAAGTTAATATGGTTCAAATCCACTCACCGTGGTCGCAAGGACTGCATCCTTCCTGTGCAATGTCAATTATCAGCGAGCCCGTGCCGTAGATCGTGCCAGCCTTCCAATCCGACGGCATCACCTCCTTCTGGGCCCACACCCACTTGCCGTCGTATCCGCCCGTGACCACCTGCCTGAGCTCCAGCAACATTTTGCTTACCAAAATGCCTTTAAATTTTGTGAAGAGAGAGATGGTGGGGTTTTCAAAAATTTTGGTTTTCCCACTACTACAAAATGGACCTTTAACAGCGCTTAAAAAAGGTCTTTAATAGCGCTTTACAAGCGATGTCTATCTCGCCGCTGCTAAGGGGGGCTGCTTTTAATAGCGCTTTACAAGCGCTGTTAAAGGGTGGCCTTTAACAGCGCTTGTTTGTGCAAGCGCTGTTAAAGGGGGGGCCTTTAACAGCGCTTGTTACTGCAAGCGCTGTTAAAGGGGGGCCTTTAACAGCACTTGTTTGTACAAGCGCTGTTAAGGGGGGGGGGGGGGGGGGGGGGGGGGGGGGGGGGGGGGGGGGGGGGGGGCTTTAACAGCGCTTGTTACTGCAAGCGCTGTTAAAGGGGGGGCCTTTAACAGCGCTTGTTTGTGCAAGCGCTGTTAAAGGCCCCCCTTTAACAGCGCTTGTTTGTGCAAACACTATTAAAGGGAGGCTTTTAACAGCGCTTGTTTGTGCAATCGTTCAGTTGCAGTTGCAGAGTACAGAGACGTTTGAGGTCACAATTTGTGACAATATGCTCTTAGAACCTAGATTACATACCATAAGCAGGCCCCAAATTCAAATTTTCTGCATAAAATCCAAAAGAAAAGAGAAAGATTCCAAACCTCAAAATTTTATTTAACCAAACATTTCTTCAATTTCTTACAAGTGACCAAATGACACCGAAAAAAAAACCCCAATATCAATCTACAAACCCTACAACATTTTTATGGGTGTCTGGATTTAACACCGAAAAAAAAACCGCATTCTGAGGTACCAATCGCTATATCCGTCCTATCTTAGCATCTATCATTCCATCTTAATACAAGCACATTCCAGAATTCATCCTAGTTACTAGAAAATATTGGCCCCGCTCGACCACCAAGCAGTAAGTTACATGACTTCAGTGGTTCGGTTCTTGAGCCTATTTTCCAAGAAGATTGCATGCACGCCTTTTCGCACCTTTCACTCTGGAGTTCAGCTCATCTACATCATGTTGTAAATAGCTAGCCACTTCCTTGCCTGCCTTCAAATCAGGAGAGCCCTGCACAAAGATATCATTAGAATTATGCCACATTTTTAAGCAAGGAGGGGAAAATGTACCTCCAAGCCAACACAGAAGGAATGGAGCTGAGTTCCCCATTGCTTTGCAGCTTTGGTTCCTGCCAAGTGACGGGTCGTCACAGCTGGTTAAAGAGTAGGGTACTTTATGCGCAGGGTTCACGGGCGACAGATCAATAATAGACTGCCGGTCATGTGAAAAGAGTAGGATACTGGTCATGTGAGTTTTGGCTGTAACAGTGACTCCACATAGCTTCCCAATCCTGCAACTGTTGCAAAAAAATTAGTTAATGGCCTGCAGAAAGATAGTTCAATATTTGTTTTCCAATTAACATACGATTACATGAATACATGTACCATTTTATAGCATCAACGAAGGGAAAAATGAACATGTTGGAAAATTATAAGAATGCTTATATAGCATGTGTAATGATATAGTTAATGTTCAGATCATGGATGTTAATACCTGTAGTTTTGAGAGTTTGAGAGGCAAATCTTATAAGACACCACATGCAGTATTGCTTCAACATATAATTTGAATAAATGGAAATATGCCAGAGATCCATTTACAGATGCAATACAACCACTGCTCTAAGCAACTGTGCAAGGATCCTTGGCATCCAATGATTCAAGTGATAGTGAGCCACAGTGCTTGTAAATAGCATGCACACACAGCATCCCAAGGGACATTAACAAGAGTTGCTCTTCCTCTCCTCTAAACCTCTTGCATTATGGATAGTTTCCAATGGACAATCCTGATTTCACAAGAATGATCCATGTTTCACTTATGAGCTAAGGATGTAATTCATGATTCTCTCGCGACCTGAACTATTTTGAAGGAAAAAGAATATAGCAAGACATTCGTAAAGATCACAAAAACCTAAACAGTATGCAACCATTGACATCCACACTTGCAGAGAAATTTTTGCAGTGGAACATCAACACCAGACTAATTAATTATAATGATTTGGTTGCAAGTGTACATACAAATCTTGGTTTTGAATGGAGGCAGCAATTGTTGTCTGGAAACAAGAAAATGATATGTGATGCATCATGGTTCAAGTCAATGCAGGCACATGACTATCAAATTATATATGCATGAAGAATGGCGCATGATAACAGGGTTGTAAAACATTCTCCTCAGCAAGCCCGCTTTCCACCAATAATTCACGTCTTCTTAAAGAAGGATCTTTTTTTCCACCAATGTTTAACTCCATGCTCTTCTCATGGACTCCACTGTCATCATTATCAATCATAGAGACGTTGACATCAGAGACTAAGTGTGTTGCTGAACCTTCTTTCTCAGCACCCTCTTCCGCTACATCCTAAGGAAAAAATAAGAACAAGTCAGTCTGTGATTACTAACGTGTAGCCTAGGATAAAAGCTCAGGGATTTGAAATTAAATTTGCCTGTGAACATAGAGAAGGAACCGATAAAGTTAGACAAGCCAGATTTTCTGGACCAAGATAGCGAGGGCATTGTGGATGGAGTAGTTGAAGTAGGGGCAATCTTCCATTCTGATGAAATGTAGCAGAATATGAATAGAAATTTGAATTGACATACAAGCGGACGAGCTTTGAACCAACTAAAGGTAAGCACCATTATCAAAACCAGGAAAATACTTACTCGGTCTAAAACGAGTTCCTTTAGTACTGATTTCAGTTCACGGACAACGATCTGAAAATATTATATCAGATTTTGATAATCATTATAAGGTTAAAATCATGTATCATGCCACTCATCCACATAGGAATATCGATAAACTGACCTTTGTCAAAAGCTTTGTATCATCAACTACTGAAAGGATGAAGCTGAGTAGCTGACAACATAGAAATGCAAACTCAGAAGGATATCATACAGAAAAATACCGATCGAGTCATAATGGTGATCCCCTACCCCCCAAAAAAAAACAAAAACATAAACATAAACATAAACATAAAAAACAAAAAAAACAAAACAAAAAACAAACAAAAACAAACAAAACAAACAAAACAAAACAAAACAAAACAAAGACAAAAAAACACTCACCCCTTTGTGTGGGCGCGCACACACGTGCAGGCCAGAAACATTATTACACAAAAATATTCATAATTAAGTGGCATTTCAAATGCAGCCAAAAGCAATTAGGGATTGAGATTAAGGTAAAATGGCAAAAGAGCAAATTCTGCCAAGTACAACAATGATAAATCAAATATACGTGCATTCTGTTTCTAAAAATGGGCAATTATCTTATAAAACATGTGGACGTCACATTTTAGCAAGCAGTCTGCAGGAGAATCTATCATAGGTTTAGATCATTGTACTCCAACACAACCAAACCAGCCAATATTGGTAGTCATAAAATTAATAGCATGTAAAAGTTGAAAGGGAACCACCAGAATGTTGAAAGAAGGTTGGTATCCATAAAATAAAATAACAAGTGTAAATAAACTGAATATAAATGCTTGGCCAATCACACCAAACTTCAGGACTAGTAAGCAAGCAAGAAGTATAGTCATTACGATCAGCCTAGATACTGCTTTAAAAAAGAGGCATTGACTTAACAACAGATGACAATCATGTAAAAACAGCTGAGAAAACATGAATCTAGAAGGCTGAGAGAGCGCTCACAATACTTCCATACTGATCGAGAGCTAGATTTCGAACATGTTCCTTAATGCCTTTGACAATCTTCTTTCTCTCCTGAAATTAAACAATAAAAATTTAATGAATAGATGGCAAGAAGATCCAAGCAGATAAAATGATATGCACGTTCATTTGGCATAAAACGGAACAAGGCAAGCATTATGGTAGTAGATTAGTAGAACAATCAAAATGCCAAGCATATTGCACATTCCTTACAGTAATGGTATTTCCATGTCCAATGACTTGTGTTCACTTTAGCCATATATTAGTTGTCCAAATTAAAAAAATAAGAACTAAAAAGAAAAAAATCACAAAAATTTTAACCAAAAGGCGATATGCATAATTTCAAAGTCCGAGATATGGATACAACATGACATGAGAATCTTGCTGTAAGTGCACCGGTAATTACACCTAAATCGACAGGCACCATGATGAAAGATTCTTGCCTTGTCCACCTATAATAAAATGATAAAACCCAAAAAAACCACAAAAAAGATCATTGTGTCAACCTTGGCACTGCCATGCTTGACGCAGAGGATGCCAACTTTCAATCCATCTTTTGTACTGACCAATCGAACAAGAAGCGGGATTTTGGTCCTGTTCTTTTTTAGTTTCCTTTTCTTCGATGCCTGTTGACCCTCATCTATGCCACTGGACTCTTGAGTAAGAAGAGGTAATAGCTGTTGAATCACATCTGCTGCAGAGGACTTTAAACAAACTCAAATCAGACATAATTAGCAGATCATGCTGTTAGATAAAGTAAGGTATAAGCAGCAAACTAATATTCTTAACATTACCTTGTCAGCAATTGTCAAATATTCCAGCAGTACAGTGTGAATAATAGAATAGTCTAAAATCCCTTTCTCCAAAATTGGCTGAATCACAGAAGTCATGTGCTGTATCACTGATGATTTCTGTAAACCGAGTTTAGAAATGACATCTACCAACCTGATGAAATGAAGAATGTTAAGCAACTAAACTTAAGGAGACACAAATATAATAATATGGAACTCCAATTAAAGCTGATAGATAACCAAATACGTAATAGAAGTGTTTAATTAGGAAAAAATCACAAAGCTCATATGTTCCAAAAGCAAACAATGCACTTTAGAGACAAAGAACCTTAATTGGGACTGCACATGGCTTAACGCACACATATGTCTCTTCACACTTAGATGAATATAATGGATGCCTACAACCAGGTCAAGTGCATCAATTCCCATCACTGACATGAAGAAAAAGGATCACCAACTTTTCAGTATTATGACCCTTAGGCAGCCATAGAAAAGCATCAACTTTTCTTTTTTAACAGCTACTGAATAACATTGGTTTGATGACTTTTAAAAAGAGGACAGTTTTATTCAAGAGCCGCATCCACGTCAAACTATTCAACTCTCAGGGTAAATGAGTTGGCTTGGTTTTCCAGATCTCCATTTCCCAAATCATAAGCCAGAATATATACTGCAACACATGCACTAGTTAGTCTGTAGTTATTGATCTATATATTAAATTGATTATTGGAGCAAACTATCCTTGCTAGTCAATTCTTTTGTATGCCTTAAACTTCAGACAGGCTCAAATAAACTAAAACAAAGCACCAAGACAGTTTTAAAAAATAAAATATATCAGCTCATGTTATGCAGCTAAGAGAAACTTGGATATGGGAAGAAAATTACTTAAAAAATAAAAAATAAAAAATAAACCCATGATCTACGACTGCAAACCCACTTCGACATTCTATGTTACCTTTTAATCCTGTTTACGGCATGTAGCTGTTAGGAAAGGTTGGGTGAGACTCTACAGGTAAGTTCCAGAGTATGTCAGAAAAAAATTTGTGAAACAGAAATTAGATTTTGACCATTAATAGCGATCAAAACAACAAACTAGAAATTTAGATGTATCATAGCTTAGATAATATGGAAATTTTTAAGCACCGCCGTTAATAAAGGATGACAATAAAAAACAACTCTATCCTATAACTAGCAAGCTTAACAGTCACAACTCCATATCCAGACCATGAAGTCATGCTTGAACAGACAATATTAAATCAACCAGGTTAGAGGACGAGCCGCTACTCCTGTGTTTCATTGTTTAAAATGAATGCAAGTAAATAAGAGAGTAACATGCAACTTGCCTTCCTGAATTTGTTAGAGTCAAGCCCTTGAACAATTGAAGCTCAATTGAGTACATTTCCATCTGAAGCCTTCGTTTTTTAGACCCATTTGCCAATTGGTATGCATGATCAACAACTAAAAAGAAATAAAACGTATCATTACAGACACTGAAAATGCTCAAAATTTAGGTTTTGCAGCAGAAAAGCACTGTGCTATAGAAATATCCATGTGAACGACACAAAAACCCAACATTAACCATTCACTGTAAACTGAATTTCTCTTGAGCACATAAGGAGAAAGAGGTGATAAACAATCGAATCAGCATAGATCAAGCTGTTATAAATGCCTTCAACATCAACAATTTCAACTTAAATTCTTTTGTCTGCTGATGCATTTTCACCACTCAAAACACATAGGTGGAGCCAAAAATGGTGTGGCTCCACTACCCAAAAGAGTTACCATTTGGTTTAATTCTGTTCCAGTATTATGCATACCTTAAACAATATTATGCATCGAATTACTAATAACATATGATTAACTCCGATGCATGCTAAAAGAGGTTATCGATGTAAAAGATTCAGAAAGCATGTTATTTTGAGCATCTAGATTTGGTATAACTCTATGAATCATGATCAGTTAAACCTGCAACTAACACAGAAAAAGTTTGGGAATCAACAATTAGCGCTTACATTGAATTTCTTCAGAAGCTTCCAGATCTTTTGCCTCGCCCTCCTAAAAAATCATAGACGTTCAAGGACTCAACAATTAGCGCTTACATTATAATGCTACAAAAAGAAAGCATATGCAAATTTACCAAAGAAGACAACTTTATCAAAGGGTAAAAACAAAGTTTCACCGAATACCGATTTTTAGGTTTAACATCTATACTAAGTGACATTTCTGGACCACATAACGACACCAATCTTCCTTGACTTCAGCTAGTTGATCAGTAGAGTAAGTAGCACATTTGTAGTCAGGGAAGTACTACAAAATAGAATATCATAGCAAATAGCAAATATATGTTATAATCAAATATTAGCAAATATAACTAAAAAATGTGAAAAATATAAATTAAAACTAAAACTACATACCGTATCTGGGATGATGTTTTCATTTTGTGAAAGGATTTCTTTCATGAATCGCATAACATCTTAACCACAATCAATTGTATTGGTCTGAAGGGGGCACTATACAATTCAAAAAATGAAAAATTATATGAATGGTGTGTTATCCTTGTTTGATCTAAATTTGAGCAACATATGAAATTAGAAGAGACCGTTGTACATACATTTATACGGATCCACGTGGGTTTGTTTGATCTAGATTTCGGGCCCCTGGTTCCCTTAGAAGCACGATAAATGCACAAAGCTCTAACAAAATAAAATAAATTTATTCAACTCGTTATATTCAACATATATCATATTTACATATTGACATAAAACACAATTAACTTACTTGTCGAATGTATCCTTCATGGTTCGATTATATTTTGGATCATGATGCAAGGAATCCAAATAATATATTGTCTCTGATGTGGCATTGATGACTAACAACACCCAATGACCCCTACAAAAGTAGTTAGCAAATTCTAAGTGACTACATTCTTAGGAATTCATTAAATTAAATTAAATATATTAAAAAGTTATTTACCCTGTATTATATGGTGCCAAGAATAACTTCCCTGTCTCGTTATATTTAATAAGTGCATCGGCTATATACTTCGTTGGCTCATCAACAAAAGAAGATGTGTTATGTGGGCATAAGAATGAGAATCTCCTTGTGTTTTATCTGTTGACAACCAACTCATAGTACAAGTACCTTGAATGAAGATTAAAAATAAGTTATCAATAATATCAACGTTTAATTGAAATGAAATTCTAAAAATTGTTTACTTAAAGTACCTGATATATACACAGATTATCGGACAATCCAACCACTCGTGTTGAAGAAGTTCATTGACAATTTGATGACTAATTAACTCCATATATGATATACCAAAAATGTCTCTCTCCATGTCTATTTGTAACAGCACACCACCTTGAAGCTTTTGTGTAGCATATATCTGAATAAAATTGCAATACATGGAGAGATTATTTGCAGCAACTCCAGGAGAGGACTCCTGATGTTTTGACTCTACTTTTTCGTGTTTCTTTTTACTAGTTGCACGACCAGCATGGGAGGGCTCCTGATGTTTTGCCTTTACTTTTTCTTGTTTCTTTTTAGGAGTACCTAACTCCTTTGTTTTAACCGACTCTTTGACATTAGATTTTGCGGGCATCTGTATGGGAAATCATTTAAGTGATTCATTTGGTTAGAAAATAATGAAACAACAATATAAGAATCTAATGTATACTATAAGAAGTCTTACCGTAGAGACCAAATCAATAAGGTTGGTTGGCCATGGAACAAAAGTACCAATCGCATCACCTACTACCATGACTCCTGCATCCTCTATAGGTATTGGTAGTGGTGCATCTGACTCTATCACATGTTCAATCATAACTTTCATATGATTCATGGGTAATGATATATTGTGTAGTTTTCTATCATCAGGACGATTGAAGACCTTTCCCTTCCCAACTATGCGATGTGTTGGGGATGATAAATAGAAATTGCATGATGAGATGTCCTAAAACAAAAATTTCATAAAGAAAACATCAATTAATGTTGTTAATCATACATGAATGTATTTTGCTAATAATATCTTGAATTAATTATTTGTAAATGCAATAATTTAATAGAAAAACACTTACTTCAGGAATATTACAGGAAAGAAGCATGCAACTACCACTTTTGCTGATTGTAGCTAATTCTTTATTGTGACCCATACTCTCCAATACTTTCATCTTCTCTAAGAGCAATGCCACTGTTTCTCTCAAGTCCGCGTTATCATTATTTCTTCTGCGCTTTTCACTTGGGAAACAATCTTTTACTGATGGCCCGAATCCATAACCTCTAACTCGTCCAGGATACTCTGGGACATTTAAGACTCGAGAAAGTATATCCTGCGAGTCCTGTAACTGATCCTGTGATGTAGTTTGTGAAATGGTCTCCTGGCACATAAATTTGAAAGGTAACATATACATCATTAGTGATAAAATAAGAAAATAATAAAAGAACTAGAGTAAAATGATATCATACTTACAATTTTCTCACACACTTGCTGAACATTTTCATTATCAACCACTCCTAACTTATTTACACGAGCACCCTTCCATAAATCATGACGGGCTATGGATGTGTCATTTGATTCTGACTCCTTTAACTGTACATTCAGACAATTAAGATAATTAATAAATTGATTGAAAATCATTTCTAACATCTTGTACGTTATATCTTTTGCATACTTACCATCTTTTGCTCAAGGCGTGCGTAACCCATACGGCCCTTTCTATATGGGTACATATGATTTAATGCTCTTTTTCGATTTTGAGTGCTTCTCATCTATTTAGGCACAAAGCAACTATATTAATACAAAGTAATATGTTTAGTCAGATTCCTCAAAATGAGTAACATTACCTTAAATTCATCGCACTGACGTTTAGCAACAAACGCTCTCCATTGATCTTCAGATATGAAAGGATACTCATGTGGAGGATGCTCAATAACACTACCACTTTCATCACAAACATAATTCTTTGTTATGTAGGTTCTGAAATTTCTACAAAGTTTGCCTGCTTCTTTAAGAATATATCTCCGATGACTATCATCAACAATGAAAGATGTCTACAAAAGTGTGCTCAATTGTGTTAGTATGTTTGTATAAGAATAAAAAAAGATGAGAGTATGTATATTACCTGTATATCCTTCCAGATGTTTTCTTTCACTACTTTTAAAGCCGACGATTTCCAGTTATCACATGTTATTGGCACCATCTGTCGGGTAATTGCCCCAATATAACTCACAAATATAGCACTGTTAGGATCAATTGGTTGACCCCTATCATTCCATCCAACCTAATAACAATGATAGAATAAGAAAATGAATATATGTTGATGAAAATTAATATGATTAAATAATAAAATCTTGTAAGTAGAATACCTTAAATGATATCCATTTGCTTCGTGCACGAATAACTCCCTCCATAGCGGTTACTCCACGTTTAATAACATTTTCCTCAATATTGGGAGCATCACCATCAAGGGGAACACAGTTGTCATCACTAGAAGACATTTATCTACAACAAAATAAAACAACATTAAATTGTTAGTTCACAAGAAAAGATGCAAGAAAAATGAATTAAGATCAATATACATCACTCACCAGAAAAAGTCGTATGAACTTAATTAGGTTAATCTTTTCCTTTTCCTTGTTGGATTAATACTTGCTTGTCCCTTCATGACATGAAATGACGGATTGACCCAAATCCCCTCATCATGATCATCTCTCATATAGAAATCATCATCTACAGTAGGATCAATATCAAGTGATTGTGATGTCCCTAAGAAAGGATCATCCTCAATATTGATATCTTCATGTCCTTGGCTACGACAGTCATTTAATTTGTTATTTAACAACACAATGGACCACTTCACATCAGTGGGATCTGTGACATAGAATACTTGTTGAGCTTGCGATGCTAAAATAAAAGGCTCGTCCTTATACCCCTCCCTATTAAGATCCACCCGCATGAACCCTAACTCATCAATTTGAACCCCATTATTGTTGTCTGACCACTTACAACCAAACACAGCCAATCGAAACATACTATAATCCAACTCCCATATGCGTTCAATAACACCAAAGTATGACATATTTGCATATATGGGATTTCTGTCTTTTGCACTGGAGATGTGCATAGATTCAGCTACAAGAGTCACTCCACTATTTTGCATTGTACTTTGATCATCATGATCTTTAGTGTAGAATGTATACCCGTTAATAAGGTAACCATTGTGAGAAAAAACATGTATACTTGGACCATTTGCTAACCATCTCAATCTATCTGAAACTGAAGCTCTATTTATAGCCAACTCTCCAAAGACTTGTTCTTTCAGCCATGTTATAAAAGACCGATTGTGTTCTCTTGTTATCCAATTCTCATTCCTATTTGGGTTTGAATTTCGAAGTAGTTCCTTGTGTCTTTCAGCATACGACTCAACTTCAACATCATTGTGCAGAACATATAAATGTGCTTGCTCCCACTCTGTCCTTGATATGAGCACTACATCACCTCCATTAATCCCTTCCCCTGATATTCTTCCTGTGTGACGAGACCTTGGAAGCCCTATGGAATCAACATTGCTAAGGTACTCTGTACAAAATTCAACAGCTTCTTCAACTATGTAACGCTCAACCATACAACCTTCTGGTCGACTACGGTTTTTCACATACCCTTTTAATATCTTCATATAGCGCTCGATCGGGTACATCCATCTCATATAGGCTGGTCCACACAATTGTGTCTCTCTAACCAGGTGAACAGTCAGATGAACCATTATGTCAAAGAAGGATGGTGATAAATAAATCTCAAGCTCACACAATGTGACAACAATTTCTTTTTGCAATGCCGGTAACTTTCCAGGATCAATAACTTTACTGCAAATTGCCCTGAAGAAGAAACATAGTTTTGTGATGGTCACCCTCACCTTTTTTGGCAAAATGGAACGTATACCCACTGGTAGTAAATGCTCCATCAAAACATGACAATCATGAGATTTTAGACCTTTTAACTTGAGATCTTTCATAGATACGAGGCTTCTAATGTTTGACGAGTATCCCTCTGGAACTTTAACTCCATCGAGAAACTTACAAAAAACTTTTTTTTCTTTCCTAGATAGAGTATGAGCTGCAGGATGTAGATATGTACGCTTTCCCTTCTTTACCGGTCCTAATTCTATCCTCATTCCCATACTTACCATGTCCAACCTCGCATTTATCCCATCTTTACTCTTTCCTGGAACATTAAGCAACGTCCCGATAACACTTTCAAAAACATTCTTTTCAATATGCATCACATCAAGGAAATGTCTTACATACAATGATTTCCAATATGGTAATTCAAAGAAAATAGAGTTTTTCTTCCACCCACTAGTGACAAGTTCTCCTGCAAATGGCTTACCAAAATTACTACTTAAATTCTTTACCTTTTCAAACAGCTTATCACCGGTCAATGGCACAGGAGCTCTACATTCCTCTGTATTCCCATTGAATGCTTTCCTCAACCACCGGTAACGATGCCTCACGGGTAAAAATCTATGATGTCCGAGGAAGACATTCTTCTTACAATGTTCCAACCGCATCCAATACGTACTCTCTTCACATAAAGGGTATGCACACTTTCCTTTAATACTATATCCTGACAGATTAGCATATGCTGGAAAATCATTAATTGTGCCAAATAACATAGCCCTCAAGTTGAAATTCTCTTTCTTGTACCCATCATACACCTCTATACCTGTGTCCCACATTTGTTTCAAATCTTCAATTAACGGAGACAAGTATATGTCTATATCATTTCCTGGTTATTTAGTCCCAGAAATTAACATAGACAACATCATGTACTTGCGCTTCATGCGTAACCATGGAGGTAGATTATAAATCATCAAAATCACTGGCCATGTGCTGTGGGAACTACTTTGAATACCATGTGGGTTCATTCCGTCGGTAGACAATGCAATTCGTAGGTTTCTTGCTTCTTCCCCAAATTCAGGATAATCGTGATCAAATTTTGTCCATTGAGGATAATCTGTCGGGTGACGGAACATGCCATCTTTAATCCGTTCATTTGAATTCCACGTCAAGTGTTTTGCATCTTCTGGACTGCGATACATGCGCCTAAATCTTGGTATTATGGGGAAATACCATGCCACCTTCACTGGAGTTGATTCTTTTCTTTTATATCGTGAGGCATTACATTTAGGACACATGTTTAACGATGCATATTCATTACGAAATAAGATGCAATCGTTAGGACAAGCATGAATCCTCTCATAGCTCATGCCTATAGAGCATAACATTCGCTTAGCCTCATATGTTCGACTAGGAAGCACATTATCTTCTGGCAACATATCCTTTAGAATTATGAGTAACTCTGTGAAGCTCTTATCAGACCATCCATTGCTCGCTTTCAAGTTATACAATTTTAATACCGCCGACAATCGGTTGAACTTAGTACAACCACTGAACAATGTCTTCTCCGCATCACTTACCAACCTTGTAAACATTTCAGGACAATCCCGGAGATCCTCTTCAACCATATTTGCCATCTTTTCTAGGCGATCGTCATCATATGTATTTGTGTTTGTATCACTTGTAGCATACCTCTCTGTACTTCCAAATTCACTGCACTCTTCTCTTGTCTCATCATGCCTTGTCCAACATGTATAACTTCGATCAATTCCATTGCACACTAAATGATCTTTCAACTCATCCTCGCTAACTCCCCTTGCATAGCAACACTTTAAACATGGGCATATGATTTTCCTTGGATTTTCTGCATGATCAACTGCAAATCTAATGAACTCTTTCACTCCATCCTCGTATTCTTTCGATAAACGATTTGCAGACATCCATTTTCGATCCATATTTATCAATCTAACAAAAAAATTATTAACATTAGTTATTTTGTTATTTGAGAGGTGAAGGTCTGAATGAAAATAGAATGCTAACCTGGAGATAAAACAAGCAGATGGCAATGGCACCGTTATATCAAAGTAGGCCTCAGAGAAGACCAATCACAAAAGTATTTACTCCTGCAAGTAACACGAAGTTGTTTTTAGTTATATATATAATAGCACCTAATAGTAAAATAATCTATAAACCATTTTCTTTTGTCAAAAAGAGGCAAAGCGATTTCATATTTACATTATGTTTTACATGAATAAAGATCTTGTGTTTTTAGATATATATATGAGTATGTTAATACATGAATACATGCTAAACATACCAAATCGAAATAGTGTAGACTAGCATGCTTTTAGATATATATATGAGTAAACGGGGATAAAGAGTCTCAGAAAATCGTAGCTTCGAGATATATATTGAAATCTTTATAAAAGCCTGGCAAACATGACATAAATTTGCAATCAGGCTACAGAAACAAGGTGTCTGTGTTTAATTTCCAAAACTGCCTTCCGAGTTTAATTCGCGAGTTCTAAAATTAGGCAAGGATAAGATCTGAATTAAATGGCCTTTTCATTTTTCAACCACAATTAAAAGGCAATAAAGCAAGACAATAAGATGCCATGGCTAAGAATATATCATGCCAAAAATGCTGTTATATTCAGTATAAAAGATGAAGCCCTCATGACACATGCCAAATCAATTGCAAAATAAGAGTAAAATCACAAAAAATCAATCAATTAACTCATGGAAATTACTCAGCATGCTATGTTTAAAAAAGAGCATGTATTACTCTGAATGCTAATTAAGGCTTTTGTTTGAGAAATATTCGTGTATATATCCTAGAAGTTTAGCTATTGGTTCGTGGGCATTTTCATGACAAGGAATTTAGAGGCCATTAGGTAGGCTTCATAGCTATGTTTTAACAATGACAAGGAATTCATGTATATATGCATGCTATGTTTCATGACAAGGAATTCATGTATATATGCATGCTATGTTTTAACACGATCATGTTGGAAAACTTGTTTGTTCTCATAAAATTTGGCTTCATAGCTAATTTCTCTAACGGAATTACCAATCTGATTTTAACCACTGAAAGCAAGAATCCATGAAGTTTCTGACTAGATGGTTGAGACAATTAACATTTCAGTCATTCAAATGGTTGTGTTATTTAGTAATAACTATAGCCGTTCAGTTGGCAATCCACAAGCAGTTCAGTTCTTGCCTATAAAATGCACCATCGAATATGGATGAATTGACTTTATATTATTTAGGTGCATAGTTCTTTCACATTGCCAGAAAAATGATCTGCATTATTTTATTTTTAAATTCAAAAAATAAAAAACCTCTAATATCAATGTATCAAAATAAACATCAAGTGCATCCCTCTATGCATACTAACTGTAGAATGATGTAGTCACTAACCTTTACTGTAATGAGGACAATAAGCGCCAAATAGATACATGGTGTTTGTTGCACTCTAGAAATCGTAACACAAGAAAAAGAACTGCAATCCTTCTCAAAGTACTGACCTGTAAACAAGTCCATTACAGAAGAATAGAAATATTCTTTAAGATTACAAAAAGGAATCATATGGACTTTGAGAATCAAGTTGTACAAGTGGAGAGACAAACAAATTAATTACAAGTTCCAGCAACCAACTATTTCATAAGAAAGAATCATCAAAGCCTATTTAAAACATAAGAAGTAAACAAAAAAACAAATATAATGGTTTGGGTGCAATTATATTCACAACATTTTGATGTTAGCTAAAAGTTGAAATCACAATTTTCCATTCATCTAGGAATTACAACAAGCTTGGGCTTCTGCAGTTCTTTATTTAGCTCTTCTTGCCAAACTTTTACCCTCACTGTGATAGACAAATTAGAAAATGAAACAGAATAGGTTTAGGTGCAATGAAAAATAATAAAATTCAACTCAATAACATGCATTATTGTATATACGGCTATAGTTATTACTAAATAATGCAAATAGTAAATTGCAGCAATTAAAATAGAACAGGTTTAGGGGGGAAAATATAAGCAACAAAAATATACAAATGAATAAGAACCCATATGAATCTGCGGACTTGATCAGACATGATGCCAGGAAGAGAACAAAATTTCAGTAGTTTCATATCATATTCATGTTTCTCATAATTAGACATGGGCATCGAGCGCTCATGTGTCAAGAAGAATCTTCAATGGCTTGCACATGGACCTCGGATTCAGAAAGGCAAGAAAATTCGATTGGCAAACACACTATGATTCGAATTCAGAAAGGCATGAACAAAACAAATCAACGAAATCCATAAAAATTACCTCAGGTCGATAAGCAAAACTCGAGCGCACGAAGATGGAAGAGGGAATAGGGCTTGGGTTACTTGAGCACGAAGATGGAAGAGGGATTATGGCTAGGGGTCGCTCTAGGGCTTCTCAAGCGCTCGAAGATGGTAGCGGCCGTGATAATCGCTATCGATCGCACGATCCTAGGGCTTCGGAGCGCACGAAGATGGCAGCGCCCGTGATAATCGCTATCGAGCGCACGATCCTAGGGCTTCGGAGCGCACGAAGATGGCAGCGGCCGTAATCGCTATCAATTGCACGATCCTAGGGCTTCGGAGCTTCGAAGCGATATTGGGTTACTTGCGCGATTACATGAGTCGGGCTTCGGAGCTTTGGAGCGATATTGGGTTACTTGCGCGATTACATGATATTGCGAAACCGTGAATGTATAATACCTTTAACAGCGCTTGTTTAATACAAGCGCTGTTAAAGGCCACCCTTTAGCAGCGCTTTCACAAACAAGCGCTGTTAAAGGGGGGGGGGCCTTTAACAGCGCTTGTTTATGCAAGCGCTGTTAAAGGACCCCCTTTAACAGCGCTTGTTTGTGTAAGCGCTGCTAAAGGGTGGCCTTTAACAGCGCTTGTATTAAACAAGCGCTGTCTATTGGGACTTTTAACAGCGCTTGTTCTAAAGAAGCGCTGTCTATTTGGACCTATAACAGCGCTTGTAGAAAGAAGCGTTGTCTATTATCTGACATTTAACAGCGCTTCTTTCTACAAGAGCTGTGTATTATCTGTGTCTCTAATACACAGCGCTTGCAGAAATAAGCGCTGTCTATTGTCGGACATTTAACAGCGCTTGCAGAAAGAAGCGTTGTCTATTCTCCGACCTTTAACAGCGCTTGCAAAAAGGAGCGCTGTCTAATCTGTGTACCTCTAATTAACAGCGCTTATAATTGGCAAGCGCTATTAAAGGTGTGCTATTAAAGGTCCATTTTGTAGTAGTGTCCCAACAAATTTCCCCTCAAAAATTATGATTTTATCCGCTCAAAATCTTATACAAATTTCAAAATATTGAGTTTTCCAACCAAATGGATTCACCCTCAAAACTTTCTTAAAACTCATCTCAACCTTCCATTCTCCAAGATCAAATCCAAGTCACTTTTTATCTTGTTCAGCCCTAGAATTCAAAAAGAGTTGTGTTTTATATAATAGACTAGCCATAACCCGTGCCCGCGGGCACGGTTCATTTAAGATTTTTCCTGCGAAATCTTTGTTCTCCAAAAAATTATTTCCACAGCCAAAATTGTGCGGAACAACAACTTAGCGTAAAAATATTAAGCGGCACGGACGCTTTTAGCGCAGAACAATAAATTCGGCGAGGAACAAAAAATTAGCGTAAAAAATTTAGTATGTCGGGGATCTCGTCCGGCCAAGTTCATTCGAGCCCGGGTATTCTCTTTCGTAGGGACCCGAGGATGCTTTTGTTGGCTGACTCTGCCAAGCCATTCAACTGGGGATGGGCAGACAGAGGTAAAGTGCAGCTTGATCTTCAGCTCTTAGCAGAAGTCTCTGAAGCCGGCACTGTCGAACTGTGTCTCATTGTCCGTCACTATGGATTGTAGGATACCAAAACGACAGATGATGGACTTTCAGATGAAGCTTCTAGCTTCCTTCCAAGTGATTCGGGACAGAGGTTTCACTTCGATCCACTTTGTGAAGTAGTCGATTGCCACTATCAACTATCTCCATTGCACACTCGCTGGCTTGAATGGTCCGAGGAGGTCTAGTCTACATTTGGCGAAATGAACTGGACTGGCGATGTGGATCAGATCAGTTGGTGGGGCTGAGCTGACCTTTGAGAATTTTTGGCAGATCGAGCTGACCTTTGAGAATTTTTGGCAGGTCGAGCATCGTCGAATGTATTCGACGACATCTTTGAACATCGTTGGCCAAAAATACCCTTGTCTCACAGCCTTCAAGGCTATGAATTTCTCTCCACAGTGGTTTTCGCAGTCGTCCTCGTGGATCTCTGGGATCACGTAGTGCGCTTCCTGCGGGTCTAAACTTTTAAGATAGGGGAAGATGTCATACCTGATCCATCATCTTTTGTACAATGAACCATTTAGCAGGACAAATTGGTAGGCCTTCCGTTCTATCTTTTGTGCTTCCATTGGGTCGGTCGGCTTCTCCCCCGTGTTTAGGTAACGGATTATCGGGTACATCCACGTGATCTCTTGATCGAGGTTTAGCAGTTCTTATGCCAGTTCGCTTGGATGAGGACCAAGATGATGTGCACTTGGAAATACGGTCGCAGTTTCCTTGCGGATTGGACCAGTGCAAAAGCCATCTTTTCGATCCTCGACTAGTTGACATCCGCGCCTCGGAGAACCTGACTGACGTAGTAGATGGGTCGTTGTATCCTTGCGTCTTCTTTGACTAGCGCCGAACTTACGGCCTACTCGGTGGCGGCTAGGTAGATGATGAGCTGGTCATCTTTATCTGGCTTGGTCAGGAGCGGTGGGGTGCGAAGATACTCCTTCAACTCGGAGAAAGCTTTTTTACAGTCTGCATCCCATTCGATGACTCTCTTGTCGCTTGATGCGAAGGATATCACCTTTCTAAACACCTTGAAGAAAGATAATGACCTCTCGGTTCACTTAGACAAGAATCGTCCCAAGTCTGCTATCCTTCCATTCAGCCTCTGGAGTTCTCTGAGAGTTGAGGGCTCCTTCATCGTGATGATGGCAGTGATCTTGTTGGGGTTAGCCTCGATCCCTCGATTCGTTAGTTTGAAACCGAGGAACTTCCCCGACCAAACCCCCAAGGTACATTTGACAGGGTTTAACCGAAGGTTGTATCGTCGGTTCTGTGCAAATATCTCCCGGAGATCTGCGACGTGATCTATTGGCTTCTTCAACTTGACCAACATGTCATCAATGTAGACTTCTAGGTTTCGTTATATTTGAGCATCGAAGACGTCGTTCATCATGCGTTGGTACGTGGCCCCTGCATTTTTCAGACCGAATGGCATTATGGTGTAACAAAAAATTCCTCGATCAGTGATGAAAGAATTTTTCTCCTCATGCTCCAGTGCCATCTGAATCTGGTTATATCCTGAGAAGGCATCCATGAAGCTGAGAAGCTCGTAGCCCGAAGCAATGTCAACCAGATGGTCGATTTGTGGTATGGGTGGAAATCCTTCGGGCACGATTTGTTGAGGTCAGTGAAGTCGACGCACATTCGCCATTTGCCGTTCGCCTTCTTGACCATCACGACATTTGAGAGCCATTCAGGGTACTTGAATTTTTGAATGAAGCGAGCCTCCAGAGGTTGATCCATTTCTTCGATAGCAGCTTTCATCTTTTCGCCTCCCATGTTACTCTTTTTTTGCTTCATGGGTCTGGAGGTCTGGTCGACCTCTAGCTTGTGGGATGCTACCTCAGGGTCGATGTCGGGCATGTCCTTCAGGGTCTAGCGAAGATGTCGGCATGCTCTCTTAGGAGGGAGATTAACTGTTCTTTTAGGTCGCAAGGGAGCAGCGACCCAATAGAGACGGTTTTTCCTTCCTCGTCGGAGACTTGAATATTCTCTGTTTCTTCGATCGCGACAGGCCGTTGATCTTTGATCCGTGGGTCGACTGGATCCGCTTGCTCGATCCTCCTCAGGGCGGTGGACAACGTGTAACACGACCGTACCTGTTTCTGATTCCCTTTTGCCTTTCCGACTCCCTCGGGGATCTGGAATTTGATCATCTCATGGAAGGTCGAGACCACCGCTTCTATGGCGTTCAGTAGTGGTCTTCCGATGATCTCGTTATACGCCGAGTTGATCTTCACTACCATGAAACTGGTTAGGCGAGTGATTTTTCAAGAATACGTATCAAGGGACACTGGTAAGGGGATGATGCCTGCTATCTGGACGGAATGTCTGGTGAACCCCACCAGGGGTCCCATGCAAGGTGTCAACTCCACAGATGACATGTTCATCCTCTCCAACGTAGTGAAGAAGAGTATGTCACACGAGCTTCTGGTGTCGACAAGCAACCTTTTCACGGCGATCTCTTTGGGTGGCCGTGACGACGATGACATCATCGTGCGATAGTTTTACACCTTCCCGATCTTCATCTGAGAAGGAGATAGGTGGTGTAGAATCTCTGGGACGCTTTCACCCCATGGATATGTAGGAAGATATATGCCCATAAGGCAATTTATCTTGATTATACGTCTTGTTCATACCGTATATGGTACGTATTATTCTAAGTATAAAATCATTTGTATTAATATACTTAGATAATATCCATAGACTTATAGTTAGTTCCTCACATATCTAGATGAGATCTCGATTATGAGTAAGTAAGAGACCGAATAGAAACGTAAGTCTAAAACGGTTCGTGATCGTAGATGTGTCGAGAACTGGATATCGACACATCGGATAGATCACTGTGTCTTAGTCTTACCTTCGGGTAATGATGATCTCATAGTCATTCGACTTGGTGAAGTCGGAGACGAGACACAGGTGCTCATTGGAGAATGTAACGACCCGCTCTCGGGGGCCCGTTACTTATTTGGTATATTCGCAGGTTCCGCAGTTTACCAGTGAAATCAGCATAGCCACAACTCAGAGATGTACCACAATACTCAAACCAGCGTACGGACGTTATTACAGTCCGAGTTAAAGTACAACAACAACCAGCACTCTCTCTCACAAAATGAAGGAAGTACTGAAAGGAAATGCGGAAAAGGAAATACACTGTACAACACACACACACCAACAGAAAAGTAACTAAAACTCTGACGCCTCTGGGTCAATGTAGACTCCACAAACTCTGGGGCAATCTCCTCGATCAGGCCTTCGTCTGCCGGTGCCATAAATGGAACCGAAGGTAAGTCACAACAATTCTAGCGATAGAAAAAGAGGAGTGCACAAATATGGAGCAGTCTATAGTAAACAAGTGCGGAAAGTAAAGCAGGGACAGACAAGCATGCAAGTGCGATAAGTAAAGTACATCTGTCAAGCATGCAAGGGTGACAAGTAAAGTAAAGGTGACCGAGCATGGCAATAGCAATAATGAGAGTACTTGTGCCTATTCTAGATCGTGACTTATAACGGGAAGTACAGTGAGCAACCAAGAGGCCAACTCTTGCCGCGGGTGCTACCCGGGCGAACCAATCTCTGAGAACTATGCAATAATCTGTGAACTGTGAACTGTGATCTGTGATGGTTGTCACCGGCACTGTTATGGGTTGCTAGAACCCGCACGGTGACAACAAAGTCTGGACTAGTCGCTCCCGCACTTCCGCAATTATAAGTTACCCCAAAACCCAGTGTCTGTGCAGGTTACCGTTCTTTGCAATTTTACGAGTCATTTACCATTCTCACATTTCCAGTTACAATCTTTTTGTCAAGCAATGTCAATAATCTGTTCAGGTCAATAACTGTTTCGAGACTAGATGTCAAGTCCTATGTTCA
The DNA here is from genome assembly GCA_030789695.1 of Scilla litardierei. Lineage (NCBI taxonomy): Eukaryota > Viridiplantae > Streptophyta > Magnoliopsida > Asparagales > Asparagaceae > Scilla > Scilla litardierei. The sequence continues at coordinate 210,308,486 of CM061134.1, read as the reverse complement.
TACGAGTACACTATCTATATTTCTAAGGATAGAATTTACTGTGACTTACTATCTTCGAGGTGGTGGTAGTGATCCGGGACTGGATCTAGTGTCGATGCACGAGATTTGCTACCTGTAAACACAAGAGAATATCAGCTAATGCCTACACTAATTATAAAAATTATATTATCTATCTTATTATTATGTAATAACTCTTAAAGAAAACTCATTTAATTAACTTAAACAAAAAAAAATACTTAAAACTTATTATAACTTAACTTATTTAATAAATTCACTAACAAGGTAACCAAACCTTATTACCCACAACAAATAATTTATCTTAACTCATGAGCTATAATAGGGTAGCATCAATTAACTTATAAACTTTATAATAATTAATAATAACAAATACTTATAAAACTTTTTATAATAATAACTTAATAAGTAGTAATAATAATATTAATAAAAACTTAATAACTTTTTATAATAGAATAACTTATAACAGTAATGATAATAATAATAATAATAATAATAATAATAATAATAATAATAATAATAAAACTAATACATTAACCCCCCCCCCATCTCTTTCTTCTGTCGTTCTCCCCTCTTCTTCTTCTGTTTTCTTTTTTTCTTTTTCTTTTTTTCCTCTACAGGAGCGAAGGGGCGAAGGGGGAAGATGGGGCGATCGACGATCGGGGCACGGTGGATCGGAGGCGGGGCGAGGCAGATCGGTGGCGGGGGCGGTCTCGGGCAGACGGCGGCGGCGAATCGGACGGCGGGCGGCGCGATTCCACAGCGCAGAGGGCGGATCGGGCTCGGGGGAGAGCGGCTCCGGCGATCGAGGCGGGCGGCTTCGATCGAGCGGCTTCGGGGTGGACGTCATGGAGGCGGTGCGGCGCTGGGCGAGATCAGCGGCGGCGGTGTAGATCGGGGCGGCTTCGGGGGTCGGGGATCACAGCGGTAGTGCAGATCCGAGCTCGAGGGTGACTTCCAAGGCGGCGATCGCGTGGCGGGCTCATCAATCGGTGGCAACGGGCGGTTGATTGGGGCGGAAGCGGGCGCTGCCGGAGCTGGGCAGAGAGCACTGGGTGCTGCTCTCGGGGGCTTGCCGTGGCGGTGCTGCCTTCACGAAGACGACGGCGACGGTGGCTTTGACGATGGAGAGGGGCGGCGGGATCCGGTGGTGTTGGGTGGCCGGTGACGGCGCGGTGGCCAGCAATGGGCGGCAGTCGAGCTGTCGGAGGGAGGCGCTCGGGGGTTGGTTGTCGTGGTGGTCGGAGCTCGTCGGGGTGCTGTGGGCGTCGTCGGGCGGTCGAGGGCGGTCGAGGGCGGTCGAAGCGCGGGGGTGCTTGGGTTCGAACGAAAAGAGAGAGGGTGGGTTTGTTTGTGAACGAGGGAAGAGAGGCTGCGAAACTGTGTGTGTATGGGTTAATTCGACTGGAGAGAGAGAGAGAGATGCTGAGGGGGTTTATAACGAAGGGTGTTTTGAATGGGTTATCCTGGGTTTCGAAATGTAGGGGGAGAGTTTATATAGGCTAGAAACAAATGTATAGATGAAAATAAAATGTTATCAATAACGCAACAGTGTATTAAGTGTGGGGGTTGCAGATCCGAGAAAGATGGATCTCACCAACTAAAACGGTGGGTTTAAGGGAGTGGGGTTAGGGTAGTTAGGAAAGTTATTAGGGGTAAAAGTAACTAGGTAAAAGTAGTTAGTAATTGTAAAAAGGTCATTAGTGAATGTAATTAGCAAGGCAGTGAAATACAGACACGTTTTCACAAATGACTCCGAAAAATTACGAGAACATACCCACGGGATCGTATCGTCGCGAGGATCGCGATTACAAAATCCGTTTTGGGATTTGAGCTACGGAAATACTAGTTTTTAGGCCAAAACATTTAAAAAGCGGGTGTGCGGGTTCTAGACTGAAATGATATCCGAAAATTACGAAATTAATGTGGGGAGCCCTAAATGATCATAGGATGCTACTGCAGGAATTTGAAAACGTTTTGAAGACGTTTGAATATAAAATAAATTCGTCGAATCAAAACGGTAATTTTGGGAGATGAATTTTAACAGAAATGTTTTGGGCATTTGAGGAAATCTGAAATTGCTGAAACACAATATGATAAGTCTAGTGCTCTAAAATATTTTTAAAAGATTTTTTTTTTTTGAAACCAGTTTTGATATACAACTCCTAACCAACCATTATAAAGAAGATTTAGAATAAAAATACGTTAAGTACATATTTGAAGTGTTTGAAAAATACAGGCCGTTACATCCTACCCTCCTTAAAATAATTCCGTCCTCGGAATTTAAAAAATCTCTTTTGTTTAAAAATCTCTTTTGAAAATAATTGATGTTATGAAGAAGCTCAAGCAAATAAATGATTGAAAAGGTAATGATCTAGTAAATTAGGTTGTAAATAACATGAAATATAATGCGACAGCATCAAGAAAACAAGAGATGATGTCATGTACGAATATATACTATTGACACCACAATAGCTATCATAATAGCTATGATGATATACTGATTGCAAATGAACGAGTATAATATCAAAAGCAATAATTCATGCCTCCAATCACCTGGTCGATAGCTTCGACATTTTCTGCGATCATCGTGTAGGCCCGTCATTGCGGAGGAGGAGGTATGTGGGAAAAGGATACAAACACATGAAAAATTGGGTACAAGACGAAAGTGGGGTTTAGAAAAGAAACACGAACTCAAGAAGGATGCAATAATGCAACAGCCTACATGTTGGGTCTGGCTCGATACTCCACTGGTCCTTCTGATCGGCTTTTGCTGAGGAACACGAACTTTGGATGATTGGGTATATCGATTTCTACCCTCCTTTGACGACAGTCAATGGTGTCATGAAATGATCTCAACCAGTTCATCCCAAGAAGTCGGCAAACAGATCTCGTCTACAAATCACAACAGATCATTGGAGGCATCCGCTAGCTACCGGTAGTGAACCGCCAGCGGTCTCGACCTTCCAACGGGAGTCAGAGGTTCAACAGTGATAGCATGTGTTTGAATGAAACGACTCGCCAAGAAGCAATGTGTAGCTCCTGAGTCGAACAGTGTGAGGGCAGGTTTACCGGCTATTTAAGACGGTACCTACCGTGATGAGAATCAAGTCTAAGATTACGATTAGAGCGTATATATTGGTGAGATATCTCGTACCTGTGATTACTTGGTCCGTAGTCTCGGCTTCTTCTACTGTCATGGTATAAGCTTGGCGTCTCTGGGGTGCATGTCGTCATCTGCTGGTACACTTGCTGCTGAGGAGTGGTTGACATTGCTGAGCAGATGATGGTGGTCGCTTTCGTTGTGGAACTCGAACTTCTGGTGGTCGAAAATTCGAACGCTACTCTCCGTAGCCAGAGTTCAAGCGTAGAAAGATTCTAAGAAGGTCAATCGAAAGGTCATCAAGCTAAAAGAAGGGTGATAGTGATGAAGATCGATGGCGTTACATAATCATGATTCACGTCCTTGCGGTCCAGCGGACACGGTCAGGGAAGTGACTAAGCTAGGATCACTTATGCCCAGTCTAGCCAGGTCGATCCACAGACTTTAGCCAAGCACATTGACCGGTATCATGGTCCATTGAAGGAAGATTATCATTCATACGAGTGCCACCGATACAAAAGATTTTTTATTAATAACTAATTAATCCTATCAAAATTTAGGTTTTGTTAATGACTTTTATTAAGGCCAGACAGGTCAGCTCCATTGGGGCTCTTCGAAGTGTTCACGTCCATCTTTCGAGTGTCAAACCTGCATTCATAGAAAAAATGTCAGCTTAGTCGAGTATCGTATACGATACATCCTGGTTTCACTATACTGTTCACGAGGTATTTTGCACGGACCTGCGTGGGCCGCCAAACCTGTAACGACCCGCTCTCGGGGGCCCGTTACTTATTTGGTATATTCGCAGGTTCCGCAGTTTACCAGTGAAATCAGCATAGCCACAACTCAGAGATGTACCACAATACTCAAACCAGCGTACGGACGTTATTACAGTCCAAGTTAAAGTACAACAACAACCAGCACTCTCTCTCACAAAATGAAGGAAGTACTGAAAGGAAATGCGGAAAAGGAAATACACTGTACAACACACACACACCAACAGAAAAGTAACTAAAACTCTGACGCCTCTGGGTCAATGTAGACTCCACAAACTCTGGGGCAATCTCCTCGATCAGGCCTTCGTCTGCCGGTGCCATAAATGGAACCGAAGGTAAGTCACAACAATTCTAGCGATAGAAAAAGAGGAGTGCACAAATATGGAGCAGTCTATAGTAAACAAGTGCGGAAAGTAAAGCAGGGACAGACAAGCATGCAAGTGCGATAAGTAAAGTACATCTGTCAAGCATGCAAGGGTGACAAGTAAAGTAAAGGTGACCGAGCATGGCAATAGCAATAATGAGAGTACTTGTGCCTATTCTAGATCGTGACTTATAACGGGAAGTACAGTGAGCAACCAAGAGGCCAACTCTTGCCGCGGGTGCTACCCGGGCGAACCAATCTCTGAGAACTATGCAATAATCTGTGAACTGTGAACTGTGATCTGTGATGGTTGTCACCGGCACTGTTATGGGTTGCTAGAACCCGCACGGTGACAACAAAGTCTGGACTAGTCGCTCCCGCACTTCCGCAATTATAAGTTACCCCAAAACCCAGTGTCTGTGCAGGTTACCGTTCTTTGCAATTTTACGAGTCATTTACCATTCTCACATTTCCAGTTACAATCTTTTTGTCAAGCAATGTCAATAATCTGTTCAGGTCAATAACTGTTTCGAGACTAGATGTCAAGTCCTATGTTCATACGAGTACACTATCTATATTTCTAAGGATAGAATTTACTGTGACTTACTATCTTCGAGGTGGTGGTAGTGATCCGGGACTGGATCTAGTGTCGATGCACGAGATTTGCTACCTGTAAACACAAGAGAATATCAGCTAATGCCTACACTAATTATAAAAATTATATTATCTATCTTATTATTATGTAATAACTCTTAAAGAAAACTCATTTAATTAACTTAAACAAAAAAAAATACTTAAAACTTATTATAACTTAACTTATTTAATAAATTCACTAACAAGGTAACCAAACCTTATTACCCACAACAAATAATTTATCTTAACTCATGAGCTATAATAGGGTAGCATCAATTAACTTATAAACTTTATAATAATTAATAATAACAAATACTTATAAAACTTTTTATAATAATAACTTAATAAGTAGTAATAATAATATTAATAAAAACTTAATAACTTTTTATAATAGAATAACTTATAACAGTAATGATAATAATAATAATAATAATAATAATAATAATAATAATAATAATAATAATAAAACTAATACATTAACCCCCCCCATCTCTTTCTTCTGTCGTTCTCCCCTCTTCTTCTTCTGTTTTCTTTTTTTCTTTTTCTTTTTTTCCTCTACAGGAGCGAAGGGGCGAAGGGGGAAGATGGGGCGATCGACGATCGGGGCACGGTGGATCGGAGGCGGGGCGAGGCAGATCGGTGGCGGGGGCGGTCTCGGGCAGACGGCGGCGGCGAATCGGACGGCGGGCGGCGCGATTCCACAGCGCAGAGGGCGGATCGGGCTCGGGGGAGAGCGGCTCCGGCGATCGAGGCGGGCGGCTTCGATCGAGCGGCTTCGGGGTGGACGTCATGGAGGCGGTGCGGCGCTGGGCGAGATCAGCGGCGGCGGTGTAGATCGGGGCGGCTTCGGGGGTCGGGGATCACAGCGGTAGTGCAGATCCGAGCTCGAGGGTGACTTCCAAGGCGGCGATCGCGTGGCGGGCTCATCAATCGGTGGCAACGGGCGGTTGATTGGGGCGGAAGCGGGCGCTGCCGGAGCTGGGCAGAGAGCACTGGGTGCTGCTCTCGGGGGCTTGCCGTGGCGGTGCTGCCTTCACGAAGACGACGGCGACGGTGGCTTTGACGATGGAGAGGGGCGGCGGGATCCGGTGGTGTTGGGTGGCCGGTGACGGCGCGGTGGCCAGCAATGGGCGGCAGTCGAGCTGTCGGAGGGAGGCGCTCGGGGGTTGGTTGTCGTGGTGGTCGGAGCTCGTCGGGGTGCTGTGGGCGTCGTCGGGCGGTCGAGGGCGGTCGAGGGCGGTCGAAGCGCGGGGGTGCTTGGGTTCGAACGAAAAGAGAGAGGGTGGGTTTGTTTGTGAACGAGGGAAGAGAGGCTGCGAAACTGTGTGTGTATGGGTTAATTCGACTGGAGAGAGAGAGAGAGATGCTGAGGGGGTTTATAACGAAGGGTGTTTTGAATGGGTTATCCTGGGTTTCGAAATGTAGGGGGAGAGTTTATATAGGCTAGAAACAAATGTATAGATGAAAATAAAATGTTATCAATAACGCAACAGTGTATTAAGTGTGGGGGTTGCAGATCCGAGAAAGATGGATCTCACCAACTAAAACGGTGGGTTTAAGGGAGTGGGGTTAGGGTAGTTAGGAAAGTTATTAGGGGTAAAAGTAACTAGGTAAAAGTAGTTAGTAATTGTAAAAAGGTCATTAGTGAATGTAATTAGCAAGGCAGTGAAATACACACGTTTTCACAAATGACTCCGAAAAATTACGAGAACATACCCACGGGATCGTATCGTCGCGAGGATCGCGATTACAAAATCCGTTTTGGGATTTGAGCTACGGAAATACTAGTTTTAGGCCAAAACATTTAAAAAGCGGGTGTGCGGGTTCTAGACTGAAATGATATCCGAAAATTACGAAATTAATGTGGGGAGCCCTAAATGATCATAGGATGCTACTGCAGGAGTTTGAAAACGTTTTGAAGACGTTTGAATATAAAATAAATTCGTCGAATCAAAACGGTAATTTTGGGAGATGAATTTTAACAGAAATGTTTTGGGCATTTGAGGAAATCTGAAATTGCTGAAACACAATATGATAAGTCTAGTGCTCTAAAATATTTTTAAAAGATTTTTTTTTTTGAAACCAGTTTTGATATACAACTCCTAACCAACCATTATAAAGAAGATTTAGAATAAAAATACGTTAAGTACATATTTGAAGTGTTTGAAAAATACAGGCCGTTACAGAGAATGAGTTCACTGAACGACCAAGTTAGAGTTATTAAATGGTTAACTTTAATGATCTGTCTTTAATAACTCTAGGGTGATGATAGGTTAGTTGATCCTTAAGACCTGAAGTCATCTGTACAAACCTGTGAGCGGACGGTATAGCTTAGACCCATGATCTAGTTTCGAGGACCAGTCCTGATGAAAGATCTTAGGTTGGGTTGCACCAGAAGCTCTCTAGGTGAGTAAGTGACTAAGATGGGATTCGTCACTTCCATTAAAGGGAAGTTAGTGTTATAGGCTCAGTACGGTCTTTATGTTAATCCTCGGTAGGGGTGCGTTGCAAGTAGTACAACGTGTATACAATAAAGACCGCCGTATACTGACCAATGTTGTCTGATAGGGTTGACAGTAAACCATACTCTAGGCCAACAATAACACAGTCTTGACGAAGGGATTTTAGCTAACGGAATTCATCACTGACACAGCCAATGCAAACCCTATGACACTTTTGTCAAAGGGTCGATCACGTTATGATGATTCTGAAACAGGGACGACAGCTACTGCTCGTAGTGACCGTCGTTTAGGGGTTTCGAGCCCCAACCTGTAGTAAGGTCAGGCTGTAGGGTCTCACACCGAGTAGTATTCGTGTCTTAGTAATAGTAATATAGAATAGAGAGAAATATCATTTGATGATATTCACAAGTTGAGTTGTGAAAGTTAGTCGCATTAGCAATAGGGGCACAACGTTGCATTAGATGCTAACTTTAACTAAACGTGTTGTAAATTAGTTACGACGAATTTTGTAGGAACAAACTTGTTGGAAGGGGTTACTGGTTGACCCGGAAAACGCGCACGGGGCACGCCTTCCGCTCCCAAGCGTAGGAGTGTCAATGCAATAAAAATAACCGGTGAGTACCGGGTCGGATCACAGGGACAATTCGTTCTAGGTTCACAAAATCTGATCGATAAAGAAAATAATAGTGTTTTACAACTAACTCGCTAACGGTGGAAATGTCGGAAAAGTGTGGTGAAAACAAAAATCTAACTTAAGTGTGTAGGGTTGGAGAACCAAATGAGGGTGTAGGATAGCTAGGCAAGGAGCATGGGTTGTGGGTTCACTAATGTTAGTGTTAATTAAGCTCAAATTATCCACAAATACTTCAATTAGTCATCCGGCTAAGGAAGCCCAATCGGGAAATTTAACATTCAAGCATACAATAGTTTGCAATATGGATGGACGTATCATCGAAACACTAATCAAATTAAGAGCATGACATTTTCTCAAATTGCCCTCTCGGGACTTGGCCAATGAAGTTGTGCCCTAATTATACATCCAAAATTAACATGAAATTGGGCAAGAGGGAAATTAGAACTAAAATTAACAATCCAACATAATGAATCACAACCCACACATTCAACACTACTCAATCATCATGAAAAAGATAAGAAATTTCATTCAAAATTAACCATGCTAATTCATTACAAATGAGAGATACTAAATTACAAAGGGGGAAAAGAGGGATATCACCAAGGGTCTCCCTAAGATTAAGCCTCTCTTCCACTTTGCTCCTCCTCCAAGCCTTCCCCTTCCTCCATGGCCTCCTCCCCCAAGCTTTTTGCACCAAAAAAATAAGAACTAGGGCTCCCAAAACAGCCCCCAAACCCATAAAAACGAGTTACAGCCAAACGGGTCTGCAGAAAAGAGCAATCGGATCAAAATTTTCGCACCCAAACCCACTAAACAGCCCAATAAAACAAAGGGAAGGGGGCTGCGGGTCGGGCGCGCCCGCGCCCGACCCGCGGGCGCTGTTGCGCCCGCTGGGAGCACGGGCACGCGCCATGCGCGTGCCCGCCCGTTGGGCGGGCACGCGCATGGCGCGTGCCCGCTCTCAGCAGGCAGCGGGCCGGCCTAGAGGCCGGCCCGCAAAATTTTCTTACCCTTTTTTTTTTAAAATTATTTTTTTTTATACAACAGATTCGAGCGGGCCGGCCAGCGGGCCGGCCCGCTCATTAAAAAAAAAACTATTTATTTCTTTTTAAATTTGAAGCGGGCGGACGTGATCGCGCCACGTGGCGCTTCCAGATCTCGCCACGTGGCGCCCCCAATGAAATTCTTTTTCATGGCTTTTCTCCCCCTTTTCTCCTCCATTTAATTCCAAAAAAATACCTAGAAATCTCAGAAAAATCCCAAAAAATTCTGGAAAATCTCTAAGACTCCCAGGAGTACCTGAAAAATATAGGAAGAAGAAATTAGTCCATTTGATTTAAAAATTAATTTAATGACTATTAAAAACACAATATTGACCTCTAATAAGCTATATAAAATATTCCAACGCTCAAATAAATCCCAAAAAATGGAGATATGATCGAAATAATGGCAGGAGCATAGGAAAAATAATAGGAAGCCAATAACGACGATAAAAACCGTATTTTGTACCAAGAATGAGAATAAGCCCTAAAATTGATATGAAATGAAAATATACCCAAACAGAGCACAATTAAGCCTAATCTTTGGCACAAAATGGGGGTAGTTAGGGGGGAAAATATGCAATTTATATCCCGAATCACACCCCCCAACTAGCTTTTTGCTAGTCCCTAGCAAAATATGCGATATATTCGGATTAAATTGAAAAACATGCACCAAATCCACAATATCTTCATGGCACACCCAAAATGGTATTTCCAATTGATTCCAAAGCCAATATACCCAAAGTATGAAAGTAAACAACAAATGATACTCTCTTCAATCCAATTCAAAGAAAAGTAAGGAAATAAGCCACGTATCACACGTATCGGGATATCACGATGTCAAAATTTCCAATTTTCATGAAAGTGGCCAAAACAAAAGAATATTTCTTCTAAGAGGTGGGAGATGAGATTGCATCACTCATGTGGGTTATTCTTTCATTTTTCTTTCATTTTTCTTTTCTTTTCTTTTCTTTTTCTTTTTTTTTCTTTTTGATGTTTATGTTTTGCATTCACGCGATAACGCCATAAATGCAAACACCGACACATTTGCATACACGCGATGACGCTATATATGCAAATGGATGGAATGATCTTCTAAATCACATCTTTGGCTTCCTCCCCAATGTTTCGTGGGGCACCGGCTACTTGATTCGATTAGAAAGAAACATTCACTTATACTAACTTTTTTTTTCATTCCAACACATATTATCAACTCATCCACCCACTCCTAAGAGGAAAACAAAGCACGCACAATTGGCCAAATCCAATCCAATTAAAAACTACACCATTCATCCCAACAAATGCAATCACTTACACCAAACTTTTCCCAAATTGTTTCAAAAAGAGCATCACGACATATGAAATAGCTTCATACATGGTATATTAACATATGAATCCAAAATGGAAAAGAAATGAAAACGTGCCAATCAAACATCGAGAAATCGATACCAAATTGATAATCCGAAAAATTTGCATGGCATTAAGCAAGTAGGGACTAAACAAAGCTAATGGCGTAGGAACGAGGAAGCCAAAATATGATAAGCAATGAATTCATGGAATGAGGCGAGACTTGGAGGAATCTCAAAAAAAAAAAAAAAAATTAGGCCAAAATCCTAACAAACCTAAAGATTCTAACACTCTCCCCCCAACTTAAAATAAGCATTGTCCTCAATGTTGGGAGAGTACTAGATCTCGGCAAAAGATCCTAGAAAAGAAAGAAGAAAAAAAAATACGAAAGCAAACATGCGAAAGCAAACTAACTTTTTTATTTATTTACACTACATGGAAAGAATACACCTTAGCAAAAGGCGGATCACGTATGTATAACGGCGGTGGCAACTGCTCGATCATATCCTTTCGCTCCTCCGCCAGCTGCTTTGGAGCTAGGCCACCACCGGACTCCTTGGATTCCAGCAATGCAACTCCAAGCATCTCCTTTTGATAATATGTGGTATGTGGGAGACGAGCTGCATCAATCCAAGCCATGTCCTCATGCCCTGCAAAAGCATTCCAAAACGGGTCGTCAAAACAAATAAAAGAATGTAAATGCAATGGACGACAATCTGAAGCAAAAATATGTGGAAGTGCAAATTGGGCTTCAGAAATGCAAGGCATGAGATGGTGGAAACTTCCCTGAAATACGGTGCTAGATGTGGCATGATGCACGGCCTCAGGAGGAGGTGGAAGTGGCTGCAGAGAGAAAACTGGGGTAAGAGGGAGCTCGGGCTCAATATATACCATCTCGCAATCCCCGTCGCTATCCTCTTCCTCGACATCAATATCAACATCAACGATCTCTGCGGCACTCCCCACAACTGATAACTGCTCCTCACAAACCTCCTCGATGACTGGCAAGTGCGCATCCTGAGGCGAGGGAAGTGACATCAGTGACGGGACTGGAGGTAGACTCGTCTCGGGCAAATCCAAGCACGCATCATCCTCGCCATCCCAGAAATAGCTCATCTCAGTCGTCCTCCCAAAATACTCAACCGCCTCGACCTGTGAAGCTAACTCTGAAGTGGATCGTGGCTCAGGCTCCATGATGTCCTCAATCTGCTCTCGGCCATCATGCACATCCGCTTCATCCTCAACCTCAAAATGAAAATGCATCGTGTCACCGTCATGGTCGACACGCACTCCATCATCTGTCTCCTCCGACTCCTCAAAATATAATCTGTCAATGTCATCTACCTGGCTCTCATGCAACCCATCCTCCTGCTCTGCTCTGTATCCCATGGGGTCGCAAGAAAAAGAGCCCAAAGGTGGCTCCTCAAGCTGACACTGGGCCTGCAGCTCTGCATCCTAAAATGGAAACTGGGACTGGCCATCATCCTCATATCCAAGTGACGGCTCTCCAGATGGCACACGGGGCACGCCTTCCGCTCCCAAGCGTAGGAGTGTCAATGCAATAAAAATAACCGGTGAGTACCGGGTCGGATCACAGGGACAATTCGTTCTAGGTTCACAAAATCTGATCGATAAAGAAAATAATAGTGTTTTACAACTAACTCGCTAACGGTGGAAATGTCGGAAAAGTGTGGTGAAAACAAAAATCTAACTTAAGTGTGTAGGGTTGGAGAACCAAATGAGGGTGTAGGATAGCTAGGCAAGGAGCATGGGTTGTGGGTTCACTAATGTTAGTGTTAATTAAGCTCAAATTATCCACAAATACTTCAATTAGTCATCCGGCTAAGGAAGCCCAATCGGGAAATTTAACATTCAAGCATACAATAGTTTGCAATATGGATGGACGTATCATCGAAACACTAATCAAATTAAGAGCATGACATTTTCTCAAATTGCCCTCTCGGGACTTGGCCAATGAAGTTGTGCCCTAATTATACATCCAAAATTAACATGAAAGTGGGCAAGAGGGAAATTAGAACTAAAATTAACAATCCAACATAATGAATCACAACCCACACATTCAACACTACTCAATCATCATGAAAAAGATAAGAAATTTCATTCAAAATTAACCATGCTAATTCATTACAAATGAGAGATACTAAATTACAAAGGGGGAAAAGAGGGATATCACCAAGGGTCTCCCTAAGATTAAGCCTCTCTTCCACTTTGCTCCTCCTCCAAGCCTTCCCCTTCCTCCATGGCCTCCTCCCCCAAGCTTTTTGCACCAAAAAAATAAGAACTAGGGCTCCCAAAACAGCCCCCAAACCCATAAAAACGAGTTACAGCCAAACGGGTCTGCAGAAAAGAGCAATCGGATCAAAATTTTCGCACCCAAACCCACTAAACAGCCCAATAAAACAAAGGGAAGGGGGGCTGCGGGTCGGGCGCGCCCGCGCCCGACCCGCGGGCGCTGTTGCGCCCGCTGGGAGCACGGGCACGCGCCATGCGCGTGCCCGCCCGTTGGGCGGGCACGCGCATGGCGCGTGCCCGCTCTCAGCAGGCAGCGGGCCGGCCTAGAGGCCGGCCCGCAAAATTTTCTTACCCTTTTTTTTTAAAATTATTATTATTTTTTTTTATACAACAGATTCGAGCGGGCCGGCCAGCGGGCCGGCCGGCCAGCGGGCCGGCCCGCTCATTTAAAAAAAAACTATTTATTTCTTTTTAAATTTGAAGCGGGCGGACGTGATCGCGCCACGTGGCGCTTCCAGATCTCGCCACGTGGCGCCCCCAATGAAATTCTTTTTCATGGCTTTTCTCCCCCTTTTCTCCTCCATTTAATTCCAAAAAAATACCTAGAAATCTCAGAAAAATCCCAAAAAATTCTGGAAAATCTCTAAGACTCCCAGGAGTACCTGAAAAATATAGGAAGAAGAAATTAGTCCATTTGATTTAAAAATTAATTTAATGACTATTAAAAACACAATATTGACCTCTAATAAGCTATATAAAATATTCCAACGCTCAAATAAATCCCAAAAAATGGAGATATGATCGAAATAATGGCAGGAGCATAGGAAAAATAATAGGAAGCCAATAACGACGATAAAAACCGTATTTTGTACCAAGAATGAGAATAAGCCCTAAAATTGATATGAAATGAAAATATACCCAAACAGAGCACAATTAAGCCTAATCTTTGGCACAAAATGGGGGTAGTTAGGGGGGAAAATATGCAATTTATATCCCGAATCAGTTACCTGGATGACGGGATCGTCCCGATCTAAACACAGGTTCAAACCGCGTCCAAATCAGAGCTCAAACGAGCCCAGAAACGCAGAAAGAGTTCAAGGGGAAGTGGGTTAGACCCACTGGGTCAAAAGGCCCATGTGCAAAGGCAAACGGGCGCCCGCTGCATCAGCGGGCGTGGCCCGCTGCTGCAGCAGGCCCGCGCCCGCTGTTGCAGCGGGCGCGGCCCGCTGCATGCAGCGGGCACGGCCCGCTGCGACAGCGGGCGCCCGCCCGCTGCAGCAGCGGGCGGGCGGCCCGCCCTTCCCCCCTTGGGCGGGCGCGCCCGCTAAGTCTAGCGGGCGCGCCCGCAACTTAAGTCAATTTAGGGTTTTTGAAAACCCTAATGACGGCTACGGATTTTGTGTAAATTGATAAACTTTGAGCAATTGTTTGAGGGGTCAAACGAAGTCGAAATTCGTCACCGTCAGTTCCTACGCGTTCACCATTCCAAGCTTTTCTGATTGATAGCTTGTTTGGTGTCTGAAGTTTAGTATGTGAGGAGAATTAATTCGTTAAAGTTTGACTTTGTGAAAGGCTAACTTTAAAGTTGAAATTAAGCCAAATGACTTAATTTGTTTTTTCTCTTCATGGGGATTGTCCCACATTGCCCGCAACGAGAAGTTGAGTGCTCACTCCCTATATAAATAGGGGTGCACTCTCCTCGTTGAAAAACACACCAGAACGATCGGGTAGCTCCAGATTTTTAGAGCAAGCTCGATCCGCGACTAATCTCTCTCTCTCTATTTTCCTATTCTCCGGAGTAGTCCTAGCACGACTACGAAGGGGGTTTGGATCTGATCCGGACGTCTAAGACGTGGGTTCTTCTCAAGTGAAACTTTCTACCGCGTGTGATCGGCTCGGAGGCGAAAGCGGCTCGGGCGGATCGGTGCGAGGGTGCGAGGCGGCTCAGGGAGATCGGGTCAACGCGGCTCGGCTACGAGGAGCTTCTCAAGACGATGCGGTACATCTTGCCTGCTCCAGGGCCAAGATTCCGGGTATGTGGTTAAGCGTTTTCTAGTGTAGATTTTAATTAGTCGCTTTAGTGTAGATCCTTCTTGGGGTGGTCAGACCCACTCCAAGTCGGCATAGATCGGGCTAGGTTCTGGCTCCCCAGAGCCTAGCTAAAATGTTTAGCTAGTGTAGAAATTTAGATTTCTGGTTTTTCCGCTGCGCTTATGTGCCTCCGTGGTCCGTCCGACTTAGGACGGATACGGATCCGAGCTCTGGGGGTCCGCCAAAACCCCAACAGTGGTATCAGAGCCCAGGTTATGCTATAGATCTACTATAGCGACTTTTTAAAATAGTTAAAAATGCTTAGCTTTCATGTACAAACTATTTTGCTTAATGTTAAATAGTTTTTAAAATTGTTTCGTGTTTTTTAAAAATTGTTTATGCAACACGAAAATTTTATTTACTTTATGCGATAAATTTTAAATAGGTATCCAATATTTAAATACTGTATAAAATTTTTTGGGATATGAAAATTTTTTAAAAGAGTGTTTAAAGTTTATGTAAACTTTAGAAAAATTTTATTTTTTGAAATTTAAGAATTTTTCTTTAGTTACATAAAGTTAGAGATCTTTTAAACTTTATTTGAAAGCTTCTAAAAGGTTTCTAAAAGTTTTTTAAAAGGGTTTTAAATTGTTTTAAAAATATGTAAGCATAGAAATGATTTTATTTCATGAGATGAAACATAAATTATTTTCTTTTTGTTACATATAGGTTTCTAAAATTATTTTGTGACATTTTAATTTTGGAAGTAAGGTTAAAATTTTAAAGGCCTATGTTTAAAATTATTAGATAATTTTGTACGACCTAGTTTTATGCGATAAAATTTTTTATGAATGCTTTAAAATTTTAATCTTTAATTTTAAGTGTTAAAATTTAGATTTGCATGTTTGTATTATATAGATAATTTTTAAACTTGCAAATACCTTTTATATGTCACTAAAAATGAAACTTTCTTTTATGCGGATAAAGTTAGTTGCTTCATTTCATGTTGTATAATGTATACACAAACCTTGTTAGGTTAGCCATTAAAACATGATAGTGACATGATATGTTTGATAAAACAAAACAACATCGAACCTAATACCTGATTAGGGTAGTCCTTTTGTTTTGTAAATCATTTCATTAAAACGTTCAATAAATGATTTTCATAAAAAGACTAAGTTGAATTGTTTTATTAAAATCCTAATTAGATTGGGGTAGTGAGTTGAACGTAAAACCTTATAGTTGATAAGGACTTAATAAAAGATGTTCAACCAATCTAAATTTTTTTTGAATTTTTAGGATCAACTAGTTGATAAGGATTAACTAGTTCTCTTAATTAAAAGCCATTTAGTTGTTTGGAAAACATAAGATTGATGACAACTCCTTCAATGGATCATGATGTCGGTCAATGTGCTTGGCTAAAGTTTTTGGACCAACCTAGCTAGACTGGGTAACAAGTGGTCCTGGCTTAGTCAATTCCCTGGCCGCGTCCGCTGAACCGCAAGGAGTCGATTCATGACTATGTAAGTCCATCGACTATACCTAAGTCAATACGATAATAATCTTGTTCAAGATAAATCGTAGCCCTCCTTGTTTTAGGAGTTGGCAACTGTAAGAAACATGTTCCGGTTGTTGAGCTACACTCAAGCCGTGACATATCAATCTCATAGAAACCGATTTCTTGATTGACATCTTAACCTGACTGAAACCGTTGTCTCATCCCTCGAGCTTCGGCGTAAGTCTAACCAAGAATGTAGTCTAAGACCTGACCCAAACCGGCGCGTCGTGCATACACCGAGCAAATGGGCAAGTCAGGCTAGACACGAAAACAAAGGTCCGACTAGGCTAGCCATTGTGATCCGGTTGAGCACACTCATGATCACAAATGACTAGGGGTAAAAATCGATAGGGAATCATAGTAAATATGATTGATGACAAGTTCGTCTACCGACTACAGAGTCGGACAACTTGTTGAGATACACTCAAGGTTGTCAGACTCAGGGTAGTCGGATCCCTCTCTCACAAATATTATTTTATAATAAATTGTTTATTATTGTGGCTTTAAATAAATTTAGTGGGAGAATATAGTTTTATTAAAACCATTAAAACTATACTACGAACATATACTAACTAAAGTATCTATAAAATGCAGAATGGACTCAGGTCTAAAATACATGGTAGAAAAGAACGTGCTGGATGGAACCAACTACAAAGACTGGCTTAGGAACATTAAGTTGGTCCTTTCCCTAGCTGGGATTGGATACATATTGTTCGAGGACGCTCCGGATAAGTGGTTGACTCGGAAAACGCGCACGGATGCACGCCTTCCGCTCCCAAGCGTAGGAGCGTCAATGCAATATAAAAATAACCGGTGAGTACCGGGTCGGATCACAGGGACAAGTCGTTCTATGTTCACAAAATTTGACAGACAAAGAAAATTAAAGTGTGTTACAACTACCTAAACTAACGGCGGAAGTGTGAAAATCGTGGTGAAAAACGTGAAGTGAAACTAAAAATTCTAACCTAAAAGGGTAGGGGTGGAGGGCCGAATCGGCAAGTAACGAGGAGGACTCGTGTGGTGTGCATGCGAATGAGGCCGTGGGCACAAGAAATCATCCCAATATATAACTCAATTGATCTCCCGGCTAAGGGAGCTCAATCGGAAAATACGGCATTTCATCGAACATGTGGGGTGCAATAAGTAGTGAATGAAACTCATGCGAGTAATTAACAATAAGCGCATTAGAGAGGGTCCGCTAGGATTATCCTCTTCTTGGAGTTCCCCTTAGGGTTCCAATAAACAAAATAACACAAGTTTCATACACAAATTTTTGAAGATAAAATTGTGCTAGAGATGAAATCACAACCCAATCAACCAACAATCCCCAAACACAACCACACAAGAAAAATTTAGAGATTCATGATGAAAACGGAGTAATCTTTACTCAAAATTAACATCCAATTTACAACTTAAAACCCTAAATCAAAATACACAAGAGAATAGGAAAATTTCACCCAAGTGTCACTCCTAGATGAGTTCTTCCACTCCCAAATGCCTCCTCCAAGCTCCAAGCTTCATCAATGGCCTCCAAGCCCTAGCCCAAGCTTTGGGGAGGAAGAGCACTCCCCAAGCCCTAAAAATCGCCCCAAACAGCAGCTAAAACCCCCAAAACCGAGAGAGCCTCTCAAAATCGCACTCCCTGGCCTTTTACAGCATTGCGGGTCGGATCTGGGTCGGATCCGACCCGCAGAACTGCCCCCAAACCCGCCCGCATAGCGGGCGGGCCCCCATGCGCGCGCCTGCGCGTTAGAGCGGCGGGGCCCGCTCGATTTGAGCGGGCGCTGGGCCCGCTCAAATCGAGCGGGCGCTGAGCCCGCTCAAATCGAGCGGGCCCCGCCCGCTCTTTCGATTCAGCGGGCCGGCCCGCTGCTGGGCCGGCCCGCAAATTTAAAAAAAAATAATTTTTTTTTAACTGCGCGCGCGGGTCGCCCAAAGCGCAGCAGCGGCCCATGTGGGCCGGCCAGGCGGGCCGGCCCACAGTAAAACTTTTTTTTTATTTTTCTTTTTAAATAAAATCCAGAAATCCTTTTAAACTCCAAAAACTCTTATTTCTCCTCCAAAAATCCACCAAAAATAACTAGAATTCTCGGAAAATTCCCAAAAAATTCTGGAAAATCCCCAAGACTCCTATGGGTACCTGAAAAATATAGGAAGAAGAAATTAGTCCATTTGATGTGAAAATAAATATAATGACTATTAAAAAAAATAATATTGACCTCCAATAATCCATATAACTTATCCACATGCTCAAATAATTCCCAAAAAATGGGGATGTGATCAAAATAATAGCAGGAGCATATGAAAAATAATAGGAAGTCAATAACGACGATAAAAACAGTATTTTGTGCCAAGAATGAGAATAAGCCCCGAAAATGACCTAAAGTGAAAATATACCCAAAAAGAGCACAATTAAGCCTAATCTTTGGCACAAAATGGGTGTAGTTAGTGGGGAAAATATGCAATTTATATCCCGAATCACACCCCCCAACTAGCTTTTTGCTAGTCCCTAGCAAAATATGCGATAAATTCGGATTAAATGGAAAAACATGCACCAACTCAAGATATCTTCATGGCACACTCAAAATGGTATTTCCAATTGATTTCAAAGCCAATATACCAAATATATGAAAGTAAACAACAAATGATACTCTCATCAATCCAATTCAAAGAAAAGTAAGGAAATAAGCCACGTATCACACGTATCGGGATATCACGATGTCAAAATTTCCAATTTTCATGAAAGTGGCCAAAACAAAAGAATATTTCTTCTAAGAGGTGGGAGATGAGATTGCATCACTCATGTGGGTTATTCTTTCATTTTTCTTTCATTTTTCTTTTCTTTTCTTTTCTTTTTCTTTTTTTTGTTTTTTGATGTTTATGTTTTGCATTCACGCGATAACGCTATAAATGCAAACACGACCACATTTACATACACGCGATGACGCTATATATGCAAATGGATGGAATGATCTCCTAAATCTCATTTTTGGCTTCCTCCCCAATGTTTCGTGGGGCACCGGCTACTCGATTCAATTAGAAAGAAACATTCACTTATACTACTATCTTTTTCATTCCAACACCAATTAGCAACTCATCCACCCACTCCTAAGAGGAAAACAAAGCAAACACAATTTGTCCACTCCCAATCCAATTAAAAACTACACCATTCATCCCAACACATGAAATCGCTTACACCAAACTTTTCCCAAATTGTTTCAAAAAGATATCATGACGTCTAAAATAGTTCATACATGGCATATTAGCATTTGTCTCCAAATTGGAAAAGAAATGAAAACACGCCAAGCCAACATCAAGAAATTGATATCAAAATGATAATCCGAAAAATTGCATGGCATTAAGCATATAGGGACAAAACAAAGCTAAAGGCGTAGGAACGAGGAAGCCAAAAATATGATATGCAATGAATTCATGGAATGAGGCGAAACTTGGAGGAATCTCAAAAAAAAAAAAAAATTAGGTCAAAATCCTAACAAACCTAAAGATTCTAACACTCTCCCCCCAACTTAAAATAAGCATTGTCCTCAATGTTGGAAGAGCATTAGATCTCACAAAAGATCCTAGAAAAGAAAAGAAATGCATACGAAAGAAAAATGCAAAAGCAAACTAACTTTTAATTTTTATTTATTTACACTACATGGAAAGAATACACCTTAGCAAAAGGCGGATCCCGGATGTATAACGGTGGTGTCAACTGCTCGATCATATCCTTACGCTCCTCCGCCAGCTGCTTTGGAGCTAGGCCACCACCGGCCTCCTTGGATTCCAGCAATGCAACTCCAAGTATCTCCTTTTGATAATATGGATCACGTGGGAGACGAGCTGCATCAATCCAAGTCATGTCCTCATGCCCTGCAAAAGCATTCCAAAACGGGTCGTCAAAACAAATAAAAGAATTTAAATGCAATGGACGACAATCTGAAACAAATGTATATGGAAGTGAAAATTTGGTTTCAGAAATGCAAGGCATGAGATGGTGGAAACTTCCCTGAATAACGGTGCTAGGTGTGGCATGATGCACGGCCTCAGGAGGAGGTGGAAGTGGCTGCAGAGAGAAAACTGGAGTAAGAGGGAGCTCGGGCTCAATATATACCATCTCGCAATCCCCGTCGCTATCATCCTCCTCGACATCCATATCAACATCAACGATCTCTGCGGCACTCCCCACATCTGATAACTGCTCCTCACAAACCTCCTCGATGACTGGCAAGTGCGCATCCTGAGGCGAGGGAAGTGACATCTGTGATAGGACTGGAGGTAGACACGTCTCGGGCAAATCCAAGCACGCATCATCCTCGCCATCCCAGAAATAGCTCATCTCAGTCGTCCTCCCAAAATACTCAACCGCCTCGACCTGTGAAGCTAACTCTGAAGTGGCCTGTGGCTCAGGCTCCATGGTGTACTCGATCTGCTCTCGGCCATCATGCACATCCACTTCATCATCAACCTCAAAATGAAAATGCATCGTCTCACCGTCGTGGTCGACACGCACTCCATCATCTGTCTCCTCCGACTCATCAAAATATAATCTGTCAATATCATCTACCTGGCTCTCATGCAACCCATCCTCCTGCTCTGCTCTATATCCCATGGGGTCGCAAGAAAAAGAGCCCAAAGGTGGCTCCTCAAGCTGACACTGGACCTGCAGCTCTGCATCCTGAAATGGAAACTGGGACTGGCCATCATCCTCATATCCAAGTGACTGCTCTCCAGATGGCTCAGTCTGCTCCCACTCTGCAAGGTCCCTCAGGTACAACCAAGAATCCTCGGTCGAATAATCAAAGAACTCTCCACCGCAGCTCATCTGCACCAAATCTCGCCCAGATGGCGATAACCCTGTGTAGAAGATCTGCAGAAGATGATCCTCGTGAAAGCTTTGGTGTGGGCATGCAAGCACCAAATCAGTGAACCTCTGCCAAGCCTGATGGTAGGCCTCCCACTCAGCCGGGATAAAGCTCGCTACATGCTCCATGGCCTGCCGCCCATGTACCTGCTCCAAAAAGATAGGCAAAAACACTCGGAGAAATTCAGCCTGAAATGACAACCAAGTAAAATGTGAGTCCAGAGACAATGAATCAAACCAAAGTCTAGCATCATCATGTAAAGAAGAGGGAAAAAATCTAAAATATATGCAATCATCATCAATATTCCCACCAAGACATGAATGCATCCAATCTTCAAAATTTTTAATATGTAAGTGAGGGTTCTCCCACTCCGTGCCATGGAAGTATGGCGGGGGTGGGATATCCTCCAAATCAACGTCCGAAAAATTTGAAGATGATGCCATGTTGTTAAAAAAAAATTTCACAAAATAAATGAAAATAAACAAGCAAAAAGACTCAAAAAATGGAAAATAAACAAATAAAAAGACACACACTAAGAGATAGAAGCATCACACTAAAAGTTTCAAAATCAATCAAAAATTGCTACTACTAGAAACCGTTGTCCCCGGCAACGGCGCCAATTGGTTGACTCGGAAAACGCGCACGGATGCACGCTCCCGCTCCCAAGCGTAGGAGCGTCAATGCAATATAAAAATAACCGGTGAGTACCGGGTCGGATCACAGGGACAAGTCGTTCTATGTTCACAAAATTTGACAGACAAAGAAAATTAAAGTGTGTTACAACTACCTAAACTAACGGCGGAAGTGTGAAAATCGTGGTGAAAAACGTGAAGTGAAACTAAAAATTCTAACCTAAAAGGGTAGGGGTGGAGGGCCGAATCGGTAAGTAACGAGGAGGACTCGTGTGGTGTGCATGCGAATGAGGCCGTGGGCACAAGAAATCATCCCAATATATAACTCAATTGATCTCCCGGCTAAGGGAGCTCAATCGGAAAATACGGCATTTCATCGAACATGTGGGGTGCAATAAGTAGTGAATGAAACTCATGCGAGTAATTAACAATAAGCGCATTAGAGAGGGTCCGCTAGGATTATCCTCTTCTTGGAGTTCCCCTTAGGGTTCCAATAAACAAAATAACACAAGTTTCATACACAAATTTTTGAAGATAAAATTGTGCTAGAGATGAAATCACAACCCAATCAACCAACAATCCCCAAACACAACCACACAAGAAAAATTTAGAGATTCATGATGAAAACGGAGTAATCTTTACTCAAAATTAACATCCAATTTACAACTTAAAACCCTAAATCAAAATACACAAGAGAATAGGAAAATTTCACCCAAGTGTCACTCCTAGATGAGTTCTTCCACTCCCAAATGCCTCCTCCAAGCTCCAAGCTTCATCAATGGCCTCCAAGCCCTAGCCCAAGCTTTGGGGAGGAAGAGCACTCCCCAAGCCCTAAAAATCGCCCCAAACAGCAGCTAAAACCCCCAAAACCGAGAGAGCCTCTCAAAATCGCACTCCCTGGCCTTTTACAGCATTGCGGGTCGGATCTGGGTCGGATCCGACCCGCAGAACTGCCCCCAAACCCGCCCGCATAGCGGGCGGGCCCCCATGCGCGCGCCTGCGCGTTAGAGCGGCGGGGCCCGCTCGATTTGAGCGGGCGCTGGGCCCGCTCAAATCGAGCGGGCGCTGAGCCCGCTCAAATCGAGCGGGCCCCGCCCGCTCTTTCGATTCAGCGGGCCGGCCCGCTGCTGGGCCGGCCCGCAAATTTAAAAAAAAATAATTTTTTTTAACTGCGCGCGCGGGTCGCCCAAAGCGCAGCAGCGGCCCATGTGGGCCGGCCAGGCGGGCCGGCCCACAGTAAAACTTTTTTTTTTATTTTTCTTTTTAAATAAAATCCAGAAATCCTTTTAAACTCCAAAAACTCTTATTTCTCCTCCAAAAATCCACCAAAAATAACTAGAATTCTCGGAAAATTCCCAAAAAATTCTGGAAAATCCCCAAGACTCCTATGGGTACCTGAAAAATATAGGAAGAAGAAATTAGTCCATTTGATGTGAAAATAAATATAATGACTATTAAAAAAAACAATATTGATCTCCAATAATCCATATAACTTATCCACATGCTCAAATAATTCCCAAAAAATGGGGATGTGATCAAAATAATAGCAGGAGCATATGAAAAATAATAGGAAGTCAATAACGACGATAAAAACAGTATTTTGTGCCAAGAATGAGAATAAGCCCCGAAAATGACCTAAAGTGAAAATATACCCAAAAAGAGCACAATTAAGCCTAATCTTTGGCACAAAATGGGTGTAGTTAGTGGGGAAAATATGCAATTTATATCCCGAATCAATAAGCCCGATGAGGATTCGACCCACGAAGAGAAAGAAGCCTTCAAGTTGTACCAGAGGGATGCTGAGAAGGCAAGATGCCTTGCTCTAGCTTCGATGACCAACGAGCTGCAAAGGAAACATGAACATATGGATGTTCAGAGCATACTCCTTAATGCACAAGAGTTGTATGGCAAGCGATCCAGAGCTGCCAAGTTCGAAGCTACTAGTAACCTCTGGGGCACGAAGATGACGACAGGACCCGTACAAGATCATGTTATCAAGATGATCGGGTACGTAGAGGACGCCGCCCAGTTAGGATTTGTCCTGGACAATGAGATGTCCACAGACATTATCCTAAAGTCTTTAACTCCCGAGTTCAAGCCCTTTATAACTGGCTTTATAATGAACAGCCTTGAGACGGATCTTCCTGGTCTCCTCAATATGCTCCGGCAATTTGAGGAGATTGAGAAGAAGCCGATTGCACTGGTTGTTGGCTCTGCTACTTCCGACCAGCCGAAAGGCAAAGGGAAGAAGAGGCAGGTCCCACAACCTGCGAAGGCTAAGAATGGGAAGAAGAAGAACAAAGGGGCCCCGTCGAAATCTGAGTGCTTCCATTGCCACAAGATTGGCCACTGGAAGAGGAACTGCAAGATCTATCTTGCAGAGAAGAAGAAGGGGCATACTGATGCCTCTACCTCAGGTACAAATTAAAATTCAATTAAATGCAATTATTTCCATTCATATAGTGTGAGACACTTATAGACATCTGTGTACTGTATACAGGTGGCTGATAAGAACTTGAGATTGGAGAAGCACGGAGATCGGTCGGCAATTAAAGCAACAGTTGCTGCTGGGACCGCTCAAAGACTTCTGGAGACGCTGATCGTGATGGAGATGATATTTTTCTTATTTGAATAAAATGTATCATCTTTAAGGATCGAAAACAATGAATGAGTGCTTTGCACTCAAGGTTTATTTTTAATAAACAAATTAAGGTTCTTTTAATGAACCCGTTGTTTTGGAATGGATGTCTCGATTGTTGCAATTGAAATTGAATTGGCTTAAATTCTGTGGATGTGACTTTTCTGTGATGGTTGCGTATATTTTCGAATGATGGTGTATAGCTTCGATAATATTGTTTTTGGAGCTGACTAAATGCTAGAAGTCAATCAGTAGTTAAGTATAGGTTCCAGGGGGCGTATAAATTGTGTGCGATCACAATAATACGCATATCAAGATTAATTCTTGATTATCTGCATTTAGTTATTAAAAGAATTAATACTGAATGTGGTTAAAGGAATAAAGTACAATGTAGGACGTTTTGATTGAACGAGTCAATGTCAAGATTCCTTAAAACGATCTTGACTTGACTCATTCGTCAAATCGAATCTAACACTTGTACATTCCATCTGAGGCACTTACCAAATGGTTATTTTTGCTCATAAATCTAAATATGATTTAGATATTATGTTGAAGAAATTTGACCAGGTAATTCTTAAAGTCAGTGGGAGCGTATTAATATACTTAGTTCCGTTTTTCGGACTAAGTAAAAAGGATTTTTCACTTTAATGAATCTTCTATATAAATCATTAAGTCAAAATTGTTTTGATTTAATCGTATATATATATATATAGACCTAGGGTGTCAAATATGTAATTGACATATTGACACAATAAAGTGAAGTGAGCTAGAAACTGACTTACGGAAATGTTAGACCCCACATCTAAATCGTATAAGCCAACTGTTAGCTATACGAAGTTAGGAAAATTGATCCAGATCATTTTTCAAAGGATCAACCCTGTGTGATCAAGAGATGTAATTTCAATCCATTAAAATTAGTTGTAGATACTTATTAGTAGAACCATTCTTAGGTTTGCCATATCAAATGTCAAAGTAACTGATATGCTATAACGGCATGAGATACCGAGATAAATAGCCTAAGTGCAAGTGGGAGATGTAGGAAGATATATGCCCATAAGGCAATTTATCTTGATTATACGTCTTGTTCATACCGTATATGGTACGTATTATTCTAAGTATAAAATCATTTGTATTAATATACTTAGATAATATCCATAGACTTATAGTTAGGTCCTCACATATCTAGATGAGATCTCGATTATGAGTAAGTAAGAGACCGAATAGAAACGTAAGTCTAAAACGGTTCGTGATCGTAGATGTGTCGAGAACTGGATATCGACACATCAGATAGATCACTGTGTCTTAGTCTTACCTTCGGGTAATGATGATCTCATAGTCATTCGACTTGGTGAAGTCGGAGACGAGACACAGGTGCTCATTGGAGAATGAGTTCACTGAACGACCAAGTTAGAGTTATTAAATGGTTAACTTTAATGATCTGTCTTTAATAACTCTAGGGTGATGATAGGTTAGTTGATCCTTAAGACCTGAAGTCATCTGTACAAACCTGTGAGCGGACGGTATAGCTTAGACCCATGATCTAGCTTCGAGGACCAGTCCTGATGAAAGATCTTAGGTTGGGTTGCACCACAAGCTCTCTAGGTGAGTAAGTGACTAAGATGGGATTCGTCACTTCCATTAAAGGGAAGTTAGTGTTATAGGCTCAGTACGGTCTTTATGTTAATCCTCGGCCGGGGTGCGTTGCAAGTAGTACAACGTGTATACAATAAAGACCGCCGTATACTGACCAATGTTGTCTGATAGGGTTGACAGTAAACCATACTCTAGGCCAACAATAACACAGTCTTGATGAAGGGATTTTAGCTAACGGAATTCATCACTGACACAGCCAATGCAAACCCTACGACACTTTTGTCAAAGGGTCGATCACGTTATGATGATTCTGAAACAGGGACGACAGCTACTGCTCGTAGTGACCGTCGTCTAGGGGTTTCGAGCCCCAACCTGTAGTAAGGTCAGGCTGTAGGGTCTCACACCGAGTAGTATTCGTGTCTTAGTAATAGGAATATAGAATAGAGAGAAATATCATTTGATGATATTCACAAGTTGAGTTGTGAAAGTTAGTCGCATTAGCAATAGGGGCACAACGTTGCATTAGATGCTAACTTTAACTAAACGTGTTGTAAATTAGTTACGACGAATTTTGTAGGAACAAACTTGTTGGAAGGGGTTACCTGGATGACGGGATCGTCCCGGTCTAAACACAGGTTCAAACCGTGTCCAAATCAGAGCTCAAACGAGCCCAGAAACGCAGAAAGAGTTCAAGGGGAAGTGGGTTAGACCCACTGGGTCAAAAGGCCCATGTGCAAAGGCAAACGGGCGCCCGCTGCATCAGCGGGCGTGGCCCGCTGCACAGCGGGCCAGCGCCCGCTGATGCAGCGGGCACGGCCCGCTGCACAGCGGGCCCGCGCCCGCTGCTTGCAGCGGGCACGGCCCGCTGCACAGCGGGCCCGCGCCCGCTGCTTGCAGCGGGCACGACCCACTGCGACAGCGGGCGCCCGCCCGCTGCAGCAGCGGGCGGGCGGCCCGCCCTTCCCCCCTTGGGCGGGCGCGCCCGCTAAGTCTAGCGGGCGCGCCCGCAACTTAAGTCAATTTAGGGTTTTTGAAAACCCTAATGACGGCTACGAATTTTGTGTAAATTGCTAAACTTTGAGCAATTGTTTGAGGGGTCAAACGAAGTCGAAATTCGTCACCGTCAGTTCCTACGCGTTCACCATTCCAAGATTTTCTGATTGATAGCTTGTTTGGTGTCTGAAGTTTAGTATGTGAGGAGAATTAATTCGTTAAAGTTTGACTTTGTGAAAGGCTAACTTTAAAGTTGAAATTAAGCCAAATGACTTAATTTGTTTTTTCTCTTCATGGGGATTGTCCCACATTGCCCGCAACGAGAAGTTGAGTGCTCACTCCCTATATAAATAGGGGTGCACTCTCCTCGTTGAAAAACACACCAGAACGATCGGGTAGCTCCAGATTTTTAGAGCAAGCTCGATCCGCGACTAATCTCTCTCTCTCTATTTTCCTATTCTCCGGAGTAGTCCTAGCACGACTACGAAGGGGGTTTGGATCTGATCCGGACGTCTAAGACGCGGGTTCTTCTCAAGTGAAACTTTCTACCGCGTGTGATCGGCTCGGAGGCGAAAGCGGCTCGGGCGGATCGGTGCGAGGGTGCGAGGCGGCTCAGGGAGATCGGGTCAACGCGGCTCGGCTACGAGGAGCTTCTCAAGACGGTGCGGTACATCTTGCCTGCTCCAGGGCCAAGATTCCGGGTATGTGGTTAAGCGTTTTCTAGTGTAGATTTTAATTAGTCGCTTTAGTGTAGATCCTTCTTGGGGTGGTCAGACCCACTCCAAGTCGGCATAGATCGGGCTAGGTTCTGGCTCCCCAGAGCCTAGCTAAAATGTTTAGCTAGAAATTTAGATTTCTGGTTTTTCCGCTGCGCTTATGTGCCTCCGTGGTCCGTCCGACTTAGGACGGATACGGATCCGAGCTCTGGGGGTCCGCCAAAACCCCAACAGGATACTGTCATCAACTACCCAGCGTAGGAACTTTGGAGAGAGGTTGATTACTCCGTATGCGATAGCAACCGTCGATCTGCACCACAGGGACTCGTTAGGGGGGTCGG
This sequence comes from Scilla litardierei, assembly GCA_030789695.1. Taxonomy (NCBI): domain Eukaryota; kingdom Viridiplantae; phylum Streptophyta; class Magnoliopsida; order Asparagales; family Asparagaceae; genus Scilla; species Scilla litardierei. The sequence goes on along the minus strand of CM061134.1, from coordinate 210,280,492 downwards.
ATCTGGGTTCCGACCCAAATCACCTCCGATGCTTAAGTTAGTAGGGAACTTAAGGAATAGATGGAGCTTGGTACAGCTGAGATCAACCCACGAAGGTTCGTCCTGAGACTGACGACGCAAGCTCGAATATAAGAAATGTAAGCTGAGAAACATTCGTTCGTCGGTCTATTTATAGGTAGTTCCTCCTTGATGATGAGTAGTACCGTCCCTCATTGATTGGGGCACGATCTTCTTCGAGATTCAAGTTAGCAACTGCCCATTTACTCGGCTCCAATAACTCTCCCTTGGATGTCGGTGCCAGCCCAACGGTCGAATGATCCATTCGTCTGACTTAGCTATAGCCCGCTAAGAGCGCTGGTGGTTATTGGGTTGCAGATGCTAATCGGGTCAGGTATGCGGATATCCAAATTAGATTCGTACATATGCACTATCAGTCTCCTACTCGAAATTGCGGGTTCATCATGTTTGTTTCATGTCCCCATCGTCCGGTCACTTTCTTTGGTTCCCACAATCACAAATAATTGAAAGCTAGCCGCTAACATTCTTTATACGCTCATCCGTTGTTTATGCACGTGCATATTCAAATGGCTCATATCACGTATTTACTTTCACAAAACAAAACTAAACTAAACTACATAAAGACGGAAACGAAATAAGAGCTAATATACTGTGAGGCTGGATATGAAGAAGAAAACAGTGGCCTCGAGTCTCCACATTTCTCTATAAATAGATACCCAAAATTGAACTGGCATACCATCCTCATCACAAATGAAGATGAACTCATTTTGCCTTTGGCTCTTCTTTTTCTTGTTTTTCTCAGTCTCAGCCCATCAGTGGGAGAAATTTGTCGGCCTCACGGGATGCAGCCTAGGGGATACGAACCCGGTCATCCCTGATCTTAAGGAATACCTCCATCACTTTGGCTACCTCTCTACTGAAAACCACGACCCTTCCAAGTTCACCGATTCCTTTGATGACGACCTCCACTCTGCCCTACGAACCTACCAACTGAACTTCAACCTGAAAGTCACCGGCGTCCTCGATCCCCCCACCATCCGCCTGCTCATGACCCCCCGCTGCGGTGTCCCCGACATCATCAATGGCACCACCTCCATGTTGTCCGGAAAGCTTCCCGGCGGCCGCCTCCACTTCTCCTTCTTCCCGGGGAACCCCATCTGGCCACCCTCTCGGCGGCAACTCAGTTACGGCATCATCTCTGCCTATCGCAGACTTCCCATCAACACCATCAGACAGGTCATGGCCAATGCGTTCAGGCGCTGGGAGGCCGTGACGGACTTCACTTTCAGAGAGGTGAGCTCCGGTTACCCTGACATAACCATCGGATTTTACAGCGGGAACCACGGTGATGGGTACCCGTTCGATGGGCCGCTGAGGACGTGGGCACACGCCTTCGCGCCAACGGACGGGAGATTCCACCTGGATGCGGATGAGGATTGGTCGGCCGATATCAGCCGGCCGGCTTCGCAGTACTCGGTGGATCTTGAGTCGGTGTCTATACACGAGATCGGCCACCTTCTGGGATTGGATCACTCGTCGGATCCATACGCGATCATGTACCCGACGATAGCCCCGTTAACTAGAAAGGTGAACCTGGGAAATGATGACGTACAGGGAATCCGCGACTTATATGGGTATTGGCTACGCAAGGTAGAAGAAGAAGAGTCGAAGCTTCATGTTGCACACTGAATGCAATATGGAATGCGTATATTACACATGCTATGGAATAAAAGTACATCGATGAGCTATCGTTGAGCTACGGTGTTACGTTTGTATGAAACTCCAGCCACCTGCGGTGTCTGTATGTGTTGGCAACGTCACATATGCCATGTATCATATGTTGGGTGTCCACATGCTCTGTGTTGTGTTTGTATGTCGTATGTAATATCCTATGAGGTGTTATGCCATGTACATGTGTTATGTTTGTTTGAAAATCTTTATTAATACATGTAAGCGGATTTTTCTTTATATGGCCATATAATCCGGTAACCGACCCGATAATTAGTTGAGGATTTTTCCCAACCGATAGATCGAGTCTTCGCGATCGATTGAGAGGATCTATGTTGGTTGAAAGAATCACGTGATTGATTGAGAAGATCACGTGATCGGTTGAGAAGTTATCGGGCGGTTACAGTGACTGAGGACATGGTGGTGGCTCCTATATAAAGAGAGGAGTTCTTCTCCTCTAATGTATCAAAAATTTCAACCATATTCCGAATCCCCAAAAACAATATTTTTCATTTTCTCTTCTCGTTCTCACATTTGTATTACAGCATTAATCTTGATCCGCGTTCCAAAATCCACCACCACCACTCAGCCCTTTTCCTCTATTTCTGAGGTGCTGCAGAACCCTCAACTTGATACTGTGCGAGCATCTCCACGCGTCTTCCCAAGATTTTACACCCGTCGAACCGTGCAGTGGACCCCGCCACACCCTCGCCTCCGACAAGTACCAACACATCCATGTCTGCTTCCTCATCACCATCTTTGTTTCGTTACTCGTTTGTCGGACTTCCTGTTGAATCTGGATCGTAGCCTAGAGGAAGGTGAATATGCTAATAAAAATATTCGTGCAACCCACGACCACACGCAGTTATAAGCACATGTAGAGTAAATAATGAGCAAACACAGATGCACATCAAATTTACCCCAGTTCGGTTGTCCGAACGACCTACGTCTAGCCCCCAAAGCAGATACTAGTATTAATAATGAACCAAGTACAACCACAAGCTACAGCACGACTGGAGCACCTCTCTACGTCTCTACACTCGACAGGCTCTTCAGTACTCCACAACACACGTGTTCAACAAGATTAATCCTAGTAAAAGCTTTCTACTGGCTAGTCCCAACTAGCCAAGCCCTCTTGTCTAGACCAACTAGACAAGACCCCAAAAAGTAACAATGGTAAAGTTTCCCCTACAGAGATCTACACACCAATACACAAGGATAATAAATAGAGTTTAGAATAGCTCAGTGATGGTGTGTCGTCTCAGTCGTTCAGCACGGGTCAGATCACGTCTGACATGAAGTAGTCGTCGCGCCACGTCTGTAACCCAAGTAACCCAAGTTGCGGCAATGTCTCTCTCCCTCGATGCTGCGGCAACTGGGCTTCTGAAAGTTGCGACACTTGGCTAATTGCAATCTTGCGGCACTTGGCTAATTGCAATGTTGCGTCTGCAGTAGATACCCAGATGCACCGTTGGAACTTGAATCCCCTGCAAGAAACAAATTAGTTAATAATCAATGTACCAAATGATTATTGAACACAATGCTTCAGAATTGTTTTTCCCCTTGTTTGCGTGATGCTTGGTGTCAAGTATGTCGATTGTGAAGTTTTGGTTTGCTTGAAGAATTGATTGTTCCTCTTGAAGATTTCGACCGGGGCTTCTAGCTATGAGAGTCAAATGTTGAGGAATTGATAGTCAACAATTTCGTCTTGGTGAAGAATTCTCAATTGCATGCTAGCCTTCTCTTTCTTCCTCTTGTATTGATCTGCACGTCCCCTTTGTTTGATTTTTGCGACACTCCTTGATCTTTGTTTGTTGTTGGCTTGGGAGATTGGAGTTTGGCTTTCGCAAATTACATGACGATGGAGTCTTGCTTTTGGCCTCAATACTGAAGAAGATGAGCTTGGGTATATTTTGTGGCAATGGGAGAGCAAACGCTTAAGCCTTATTTTTTTTGGTCGACACCCTGGCGCTCCTTGAAGATGGTGTTTATATATGAATTAGCTAGGGTTCTAGTTAGTTGCGGCAAGATGAGATGCACATAGGATTAGGTCGGCATAGGAGATTGGATGAGATGTATTTGGCTAGAGTGAGAATCTCTAATTGTAACGCCCCGCTCCCCAAAATACGACGGGAGCGAGAGCGTTACTAGGGTCCGCTTGAACCGGAGCAGTGAAGCTCGGGTTCATTAAGCGTCTGTGGTAAAACGCAAGGGCATGTCCTTCGCACGCATTTCAGAACAAGCAGAATTATTCATACATTACAAGCCACATCCATAATAATAAACGTCCGTACACGAAATAAAAACAACAAGCCTCAGCTGGGCCGAAATACAACAAAGATAACATACACCAACAACAACAGAAAGCAACTACAGCAAGCAGCAACGAAATAGCCCACTAGTTCTACGCAGGGAAGCGAACTCCTGACTCTCCAAGTCAGGTGTCTCGTAAGGAACTTCCTGATACTCAGGCTTGGGATCTGGCATACATCCAAAAACATGAATGTATGTTAGCAAGGGTCTGCAAAAAGATGTTAGAACCCAAGGCAAGATACACAAATTTATACTGGATTTAAGAGACAATTATAAATTAAACGAGATAATAATAAAAGTTTAAGCATGCTGATTTTGAAGTAAATACATCCTATCATGCAGTTCTAAACAATCTGACGGGTAAAGTAAAACATGACAATTTCACTGAGATAACAATTCACTTTGCAAGTTCAAGTCAGTGTCATACGTCTATAATAGGGTTCTCACCTTTAGGACGTGATGAGTGGGTCGTTCTTCTGAATCTTCTCACGGGGGCTTACCGTGATTGGCGCTAACCCACCGCATACGGGTGGTGCCCTTGAAGAGAGTACCCGGTCATATGCCAAGTAGCCGCTCAACCCTAACGCCACCCCAAGATTTGTGCTGGAACACGAGCCAGCCTAGTCAACTCACATGACATCACGAAAGTCACGAATTCGCCTTTGAGGCGCACGATTTCACGATGTCACACTCTGGTTAGTCATTTCAAGACATGCAGCAATTAAGTAACATGGTCATTTATCTTTTATACAACATTTTCCATGGTTACGAGAGTATCGAGCAATATTTACAATAATTTAACAAAATATTGAGCATGTGAATTTAACGAATACGACATAAAAATTGATTTTTCTGTGCTAATGTTCTAAAGTAAGATACATCAAATTATATGCTGTTGGGTCACATTTTTAGCCACGGATGTCGTGGTAGTGTTTTCACGCGTTATTTCACGTGCAGATTTTGAGTTATGTAACTTTACATGCAGAAAGCTAAAAGAGCATTTACCTTCACAAATTCACTATAAATTGCATACTTGCCTGATTTCGGTGATTTTGGTGCTGTTGGGTTCGTTCTGACGGGTACTTCATTACGGTAATAGTGGTTCTCTATTTTAGTTAAACAAATCCATGAATTAGATATTTTTTGAAATACGTGCAACATTAAAATAACACCTGAATTGGGTTCGCCTAATTTTATTGGGTTCTCTGTCTAGTGTAGCGTTTTATATGGTCATACTAACATGGCACGCCTTAATTTATACTAGTTTTAATCAACCTAAAAATTACTAACAGGCTGGATTAAAATAATACGAGCAGATTAACATTTAAAAACAACACTAATTGACGTTAATTAACTCAACTAATCTAATTACAAGAGCATCATGGTAATTTGAATGGGTTATTAGCATAATAACATCACATTGAAGGGGTATACTCACTACACCTACTATCACATTATAATAATACCCATCTCTTACACAATAATAATAACAAACCCTTACTCTCTCTTCATTTTTTTATTAATATCCTAAGATGTAAGGCTGTCACTTGCTCTTCTTAACATATTGTATTCATTTAAAACTCTCTTACCCTATGTCTCTCTGTCTCCCTCATTTCAACTTGCCGTTCTTTGCTTTTCTTCTTTTTTTTAGTTTCCAAACGTTGCAGGCAAAGAGGGAGTTCACGCACGGGCTGGGGGAGGGCTTACATCGCACGGAGGAGGAGGCCATGGCGGACGGGGCTCCCAGGCGGCGCACGGCGAGCTCGGGGGCACAGGCGGCGGCTGAACGGCGGTCTCCGGCGGTTACAGGCGGCGGGCAGCGCTGCTTTCTCCGGCAGCGGCGTGTCTTCAGGCGAGGGTGAGGGCGGAGGAAGAAGATAGGAGCAGGAAGATGGAGGTGGAGCTTGATTAGGGCTTAGAATCTGAAATAGGTTTGTAAGAATCTGAATTTGGGGTTTCAGATTTGGGATTCTTGTAAGAACTGAAATTGATTTGTAAAGATCTGAGCTAGATTTCAGATTCTCCTCTCTAAATTTCAGTTAGGGGTTGATTTTGATTTTGTTTTTGTAAGGGATTTGGGAAGCTGATTTTGGGGAAGATGATGGTTACAGACTCCATTTGGATTTGAGCTGATTTGTGTTGATGAGGTTTGGGTTTCTGGTTGATGGGTGATTGAGTTTGTTGAGGCTGACGAAGTGGAGGATTTGGGTTTCTAGTTTGGGTTGATGGGTTGCAGGGAAGAAGATTGCAGGGAGATTGAAGACGTTGCCTTAAGAGAAATTTTGGCAGGGGACAGATTGATGGGAGGAAGCTGGCAGTGGGGGAAGGAGATGGAAATGTTGGTTGGATCTCACCTAAACCATTGGTGGGATTCAACCTGGTAGATTAGTTTTCAATTTGCAATTTAATTAGGGGTAAATAACTAGGGTAAAGATTTTCATCCAATGGGAAAAAGTTAATCAGTAATTAGGCAAATAAGTAAAATGTAATTATTAAAATAAATAAGGTAATTAGCAAAGTTAAAAGTGATTAGAAATTTGTAATTAGGCTAAGGTAATTAAATTAAGGTAATTAGTTAAAATTGATAATCGGTTAATGATGATACGGTACGTGCTCGCGTTGACGCACAAACATAGAACTCGCGTACGAAAACATCCGGATGGTCAAAACGAAAATACGGGCACACACACACAATGATACGTCTAGCAGATACCGGCCGTTACACTAATTGATCTTCTAATTGATTCTCTCATGAAAGAAATAGGATGTGTACGGGTTGAACTGGAGGACGCGCACGGAGCACACCATTCACTCCTAAGCGTAGGAGTGTCACTTCAATAAAAATAACCGGTGGGTACCGGGTCAGATCACATGGACAAGTCGTTATATATTCACAAGTTTGATCGATAAAGAAAGGAAATAGTGTGTTACAACCACATCGCTAACGATGGATGAGTGTGGGAAAAAGTGTGGTAAAACTAAAATCCTAACCTAAATGGGTAAGGTTAGAGAATCAACTGGGAAGGTAGGATAGCTAGGTAAGGAGCATGATTTGTGGGCTCACCAAGATCGGTGTCAATCAAGCCCAAATCACCCTCAAATAACTCAATCGGTCATCCGGTTACGAAAGCCCAATCGGAAAATTTAACATTCAAGCATACAATAGTTTGCAATAGGGATGGATGTATCATCGAATCACTAATCAAATATGAGCATGGTATCTTCTCAAATTGTGCCCTCTCGGGTCTTTACCAATGAAAATGTGCCCTAATAATACATCCAACATCAACAATGAAATTGGACAAGAGGGAATTGAAGCAAGAATTAACAACCAACATTCATGGATCACAACTCAAGCAATTTACACTACTCAATAATCATGAAACAAAAGAAGGAATTTTCATTCAAAATTTAACTAAATTCATTACAAATTGAGAGATATAAAATTACAAAAGGGGTTAGAGAGATATCACCAAGGATCTCTCTAAGATGAAGCTCTTCTCTCCCTATTTGCTCCTCCTCCAAGCTTTCCCATCATCTCCTTGGCCTCCTTCCTCATCCAAGCCCTTTGGGGAAGAAGAAACCCCAAAACCCTAAAGGAAACAGCAAAAAAGAACAAAACAGCCGAAGAAGACCCTATTTTTCGCACTCAGGCTCAATTAACCCAGAATAATGGGTTGCGGGTCGGTTTTTGAGCTCCCCGACCTGCCAAAACCGCTTACGCATGCGCCTGGAATCTTATAGAGGCGGAGCAGGTTGGATCGGGTCGGATCCGACCCGCTGGAGAGAAGCCCGCCCCGCTTGGGGCGGGGTAACTGAAGCAGCCCGCTTGTGCGGGCTGCAGCTGCGCTTGTGGCCCGGCCAGGCGGGCCGGCCCACAAAAAATATTTAGTTACTTTTTTTAAATAAACTCATGCGGCCTGCGGGATTCGAAAGCGGGCCGGCCCGCACAAATTGGCTTTTTGATTTTTTTTACTTTATTTTTTTAAATTCCAAAAACTTTTTCTTGCAACAATTAAATCCCGAAAAATAGCTCCACGCTCCAAAAAATTCTAGAAAAATTCCAAAAAATCCAGAAAAATCCCAGAAGTGCCTGAAAAATAAGAGAAGCAAAAATTAGTCCGTAAAAACCACATTTTATGTATAAAAAGAGATTAGGCGTTAATAATCCACGATATCACAAATACGCGCCAAAATTAACATGATATACATATAAAATGCCCAGAAATGGGGGGGGGGGGAATATGCAATTTATATCCCGAATCACACCCCCAACTAGCTTTTTGCTAGTCCCTAGCAAAATATGCGATAAATTCGGATTAAAATGAAAAACATGCAGCAACTCAAGATATCCTCATGGCATATCCCAAATAGTATTTCCACTTGATTCCAAAGCCAATATACCCACTGTATGAAAGTAAATAACAAATGACACTCTCTTTAATCCAATTCAAAGAAAAGTAAGGAAATAAGCCCGTATCACATTCATTTGGATATATAACAAAAGGGAAAGTTTCTAATTTTCATGGAAATGGCCAAAACAAAAGAAATTCCTCTAAGTGGTGGGAGATTAGATTGCATCACTCATGTTGCTTATTCTTTCATTTATTCATTCATTTTTCTCTTTTTCTTTTCTTTTTCCCTCTCTTTTTTTTTGTTTTTTTTGTTTTTGATGTTTATGTTTTGCATTTACGCGATAACGCTTTGAAATGCAAACACGACCACATTTGCATACACGTGATAACGCTATATATGTAAATGGATGAAATGATTCCCTAAATCTCATCTTTGGCGTCCTCCCCAATGTTTCATGGGGCACCGGCTACTTAATTTGATTAGAAAAACCATTCACTTATACTAGCTCTCATTCTCATTCTCAACACAAGTTATCAACTCATCCACCCACTCCTTAAAAGAAAACAAAACATAACCAAATGGCCACGCCCAATCCAATTAAAAACTAAGCCATCCATCCCAAATCATGCAATCACTTACACCAAACTATTCCCAAATTATTTCAAAGAGATATCACGACGTATAAAATAGCTTCATACATGGCATATTAGCATTTGACTCCAAATTGGAAAAGAAATTAAAACACGCCAATCAAATATCCATAAGTTTGATACCAAAATAATAATCCGAAAAATTGCATGGCATTAAGCATGTAGGGACTAAACAAAGAGCGACGTATGGACAAGGAGGCTAAATATGATATGCAATAAAGTTCATGGGATGAGGGCAAAATGGAGGCATCTCAAAAAAAAAATTTAAGATAACATCAAAATCCTACCAAACCTAAAGATTTTAACACCCCCCCCCCCCAACTTAAAATAAGCATTGTCCTCAATGTTCGGAGAGTATTAGATCTCACAAAAGATCCTAAAAAGAAAAGAAAAGTATACGAAAATACTAAAATAAAACATTTATTTATTTACACTATCGGAAAGAACACACCGTGGCAAATGGCGGATCCAAAATTTCCATCGGCGGTGGCAATTGTTCCAACGCTCCGTTTATTTCCTCCGCCAATGCTCCTCGACCGAACATGGCAATGGCGGCCACGTACACACCCCCAAGCATCTCATCAAAGTGTGTACCTATATAAGGAAGGAGACGGGTTGTGTAAGAAAGAGATTGGGACACGTTCCCAAAAAATGACATCCACACATAATCATCAATACAAAATACGCAATGTAAAGTATGAGGAATGTGTGAGAAAACTCACTGGATGGTTGAATATGATGTGGTTTGACGCTCATCCCCATGGCATTCAATATCAATCGGGGGAGGAAGTGCTATCTCCATAGAAACTACCGAAGGAAAGGAAAGCTCGGGATCCATGATAGCATGTGGTATAAACTCACCCTCGCTTGCCTCTTCTTTGGGCTCATCAATACAAGAACAATCCTCCTCACCCACTTCGGTCCCAAGTGTGCGCGTAATCGGATCCTCTATCTCCACCATGTCAACAACTAATTCTTCAACAACTAAGTGACACGACCCAGCAGAAATAGGAGATGCTATCATGATAATTTCCTCCATCGGCTCAACCAACTCCTCCATACCAACACTCGGTTCCTCAACTACTACTTGGCATGGGGCACTCAATTCTTCAATTACCGGTGGGATGAGATCCATAAGAACTTCTTCTTTCGGGGCTTGGTGGACCAAAACTTCATGGCTTGGATCATTTGGAGTCGCAACCAATGTGTGATCTTCCTCCTTATAGGACTCCAAATAACGCCAAGCCGCATTCTCATCCATGTCCAAAAAGTGTCCGTTGTCCAACAAATCCACAAAATTCTGCGTCTCCGGAAGCAATCCTTCCAAGAAGAATCCAAGAAGAATCCAAGAAGACGCACCCTGTTAAATCCATGTTGTGGACAACCGTACACTAACTCTGAAAATCACGTCCAAGCCTGAAAAAATGTCTCACCGATGCGCTGAGCAAAGTTCACCATTCTTCCTTGCCATTGTTTGGTCATGTAAGATGGAAAAAACTTCATACAAAACTTTTGCTTTAGTACAGGCCAAGATGGAATAAGATGTGAGAGATAAACTGTAAACCATTTTAATGCACTACCATCCAAAGAATAGGGAAAGAATTTAAGATAAAACTTTTCAGCACATGTGTTCCCATCAAAATGAAGCGTGCAAGCACTCTCAAACTTCTTAATATGTTGGTAAGGGCTCTCCGCATCCTTACCAAGGAATCTCGGTAGGGATTTGGTCACCCGCATGTCAAACCCAAGAGATTTTGAAGTACTTGCCATGTTGGAAAAGAAAATAAAACCAAACAATCAAAAAGACTCAATAAGCGTAAAATAAATTGTAACAACCCGATTCCCGGGCCCGTTACTTTTTGGTATTTGCGCAGGTCCTGCAGTTAACCAGTGAAAACAAAATAGCCACGATGCAGAGATGTACAAAAATACCCAAATAGTGTCCAATTATTACATCCATATTGTACAAAAATGGTCCAACAATCGTACATGAAGGAAAGTAAATACAACTGGAAACAACTCTGAAAGCTGCAGACTCATGGTCAAATTCTGGCGCTATTAACTCTAGAGCATCTGCCTCCATATGTACGTCGTCTGCGGTGCCACAGAGATGGAACCGTAGGTAAGTCACAACAATTCTAGCAATAGAAACAAAGTAGTGCAAAAGTATGGAACAGACTATAGCAGACTAAAAATGGTTATGCAGGTGCAAAAAGTAAAGTATAGGCAGACAGGTATGTAAGAGAATAAGTAAAGTACTGGTAACAACTCAGGTGTGGTAAGTGGTGTATGTAATGCGTAAAGTAAAAGTGACTGTACAAGTGCAAAAGTAACGTCTGTGGCGTGGCATGTGGTAGTAACAATATTTTGACCAATGGGATGGCAATAGTAGGACAATCAGATTAACAATGTTTTGACCAATCGGTAATGGGATGACAATAGATAGACATGGTAATACTTAAGAAAAGATGAGCGTCGTTAGGTTATCTAATAGTGTAGGCGGGCCTAATAATAAGAAGTCTAACTTAACTTCCAAATCAGCCAGTCAGTTAGGGCTTGAAGGCACAGGTCACTTCAAAGACCGCAGGAACAAGTCCATTGGTTGACCAACCCCCTTTCCATTTCCTTTCTAGACAATGATTCAGTCATAATTCAAGACCGCCCATTATTAAACCGTTCTATCACGTTTGAGTAGTCTCGACTTAGTCCGTAGAATAGTAGTAGTCGTGACTGAAGCAATGGTCTCAATCAATTATCAATTAGTGCAACATCAATCAAACTAGTGCATCAGTCTTAAATACCGCAAGGACCCAATAGTGTGCTCCGTAAATGTGCTCCGTAAATGCCCGAAGGCCCAATAGTGTTCTCAGTAAATGTGCTCTGTAAATGCCCGAAGGCCCAATAGTGTGTTCCGACAATACAAACAACCATGAATACAATACATCAATCAAACTAGTGCATCAGCCTTGGCTCGAGTGTACAATATGCAACCAGAAGTGCACCCATCCCATGGAGCAACTCGTGGAATATCTACCTACCATTCATGCAGGGTGATGGTACAGCTTAACTAATAAGGGTGGGCCCGGTCACTCCCGCACACTTCATAGCTCAAGACTACCCCGTATCTCGTGTATTATCATAGTCCAATGTTCATATCAGTGTTCATATCAATATGGCCGCATGGGCCCCGTATCAATCAGCTAGTGCAACAGTCTTAGCTCGAGTGTACGATATGCAACCAGAAGTGCACCCATCCAACGGAGCAACTCGTGGAATATCTACCTAGCATCCCCTTCAGGGTAATGGTACAGCTTACCAAATACGGGTGGACCCAGTCACTCCCGCACACTACGTAGCTCAAGACTACCACATAACCCGTGTTGTATCACATTTCACTTTTATAATCGTATCAGTATCCATGTCAGTATCCATATCCGTATCCATATCCGTATCCGTATGGCCTCATAGGCCCATCATTTCGTACATCCAACAATGTGTACAACAATACATCCATCAATGAGTACATCAAATAGATTTATATGGTAGTTACTTGCTGAAAAGTCAAGGCAGAAGCCTCAACAGAGAATATCCGTCCTGAGCAATGCTTTGAAGTCCAACAACTATGATATCAAATTTCATAAAAGTTTACTATCTCAATTTAGTCCGAGCAATGATTTGAAGTCCAACAACTATGATATCAATTTTCATAAAAGTTTATTATCTCAATTTAGTCCGAGCAATGATTTGAAGTCCAACAACTATGATATCAATTTTCATAAAAGTGCACTACCTTAATTTAGTCATTTGGTCATTCCACTATTGATTAGTCCTCAAGTTAATTAGGTCTCTAGTCAATTGTTCAAGTCAATAGCTGTTCTGAGACTAGGTGTTAGGTCCTAAGTTCGTACAAGTACACTATCCAGATTTCTAATGATAGAATTAGAGTGACTTACACTATTTGAGATCGTCGGGGCAAGGTGAGGTTGAAGCTAGAGCTTATAAAGATGCTGGTGCACAGAATTGGTACCTGCAAATACAAGAAATCATTAGTTACAGGCTACCCTATTTTCTATCTAATTAAATTGACCGTTTCGATTTTATAATCGATTGAAACGCTGTCAAAAACTGTTCTAAATTTTTCTATAGGCTAGATATGATAAAAATAATTTTACTGTAGGAGAAAATATTTTTCGGAAGCTTGTAGTAATTTTTATAATTTTTAAAAGTTCAAAATAGATTTAAAAACTAATTTTTAATTAAGTACGTAATTATTCAATAATTTCTTCTGCGTGCAATCTGCATCGGAACGTTGCGAATAAGCTGTCAAAATGACCGTCTCGAAGAGTACTTTAACATATATTTTTATCATATATTAGTTTACGTGAAAATAACAGGTTATAGATTTTTAAAGGAAAGTAACGGATTTAAAATTTAGGCTTAAATATTAATTCTGGAAAAACTAAGCGTCAGATTGAGATGAAACTAGTGTCATTGGGTCCAGAATGTCATTTCTGATTTTCTAGAGGTGGTCTCATATTTTTCTGGGTCTTATATAATTAGTTATGAATTTAAAACCATTAATACTCATTTATTAATTATATATGTACGTTTTTATAAAAAAATACGGATTCGTATAAAACTTAATACACTCGAAAAAAACACTCACCTCCGCTCTTCTTCACGTGAAGCTGTGCATGGGGCGGCGGGGCTCTTCGTCGTCGTCGACGGGGCGTGGGTGCGTGGCGAAGCAGTCGACGGGCGGCGTCGTAGGCGGAGTGACGGCGACGGCGGACGACAACGATGGAGAGCGGAGCTCAGGGGAGGAGCAGTGTGCTGCGGGTTGAAGAAGCTTCGCCTGAGCTCGTCGGCGACTCCGGTGGCAAGGTGGCGCTGTAAGGGGGATGCTGCTCCGGCGAGGTCGCTTCGGGGGCAGCGGAGGGTGCTCGGCGAAGGCGACGAACGTGGGGTCGAGGAAGCGGAGGCGGGGGCTTTGGCGGCGTTCGCTGCTCGTCGGAGGCAGCTGCTGCTGCGGCGTGGGGGCGGTTCACGGCGACGGGAGCAGGCGGGCGAAGTTGGGTCACAGCGGCGCTGGGGAGCTCACGGCGTGGAGGAGACGTCGGAGAAGGGGAGGAGCTCGGTGTACGGCCTCGTTGCGGTGGCGGAGCAGGCGACATAGTCGTTGGGTGCTTCGGGTGTGGGAGGCGGACGGTGCAGGCGACATGGCGGTGAGCGTGGGTATCAAGCGGAGATCGGAGGTGGCTCACGGAGGAGGAGGGTTGGCTCGTCGTTGGGAGGTTGGCGGAGGTCGGAGGGGAGAGGGTTTAGGGGATAGGTTCGAATGAGAGAGAGTGTGTGTGGTTGTCCTGTGTTTGATTCGGGCTTAGGAAATTTTGAACGGGAGCCAGCCTAGAGAGAGGAAGATGAGAGGTTGGGTTGACGTGTGTTTACGGGCTGAGGGGGAAGGGATTAGTGAGAGAGAGATTAAAGAGAGGCTGCTTGTGTGTGTAAGTTTAACTGCGTGAGCTTAGGGAAGGTGAAGGTGGGGAAGAAGAGCTGAGTATGGGTTATATGTAATAATGGATAATCGATATTTTAATCAGCTAATTAATTACGCCAATTAATGAGTTGGTTGGGAAATCTGACTAACTTTAGAAAATGGGGGTGAGACGTGAACTTCATGTGTGTTTACGTGTAGGGGTTACATGAGAGATTCGAATAGGTAATTAGGGGGGTAAACACGTAAGTAGTAAAAACAAACATTGTAACAATATATGAAAATTACGATTTTGCCCCTGGGATCAAACGTGTCCGAAAAATTACGAAAACATACCCACGAGATCGTATCGTCGCGAGGATCGCGAATACAAAGTCTGTTACAGGGTTTTAGCTACGGAAATACTAGTTTTAAGCCAAAACATTTAGAAAGCGGGTTTGTGGGTTCTCTATTGATTTGACTTCAGAAAATTACGAAATTAATGTGGGAAGCCCTAAATGATCATTGAATGTTACTGTAAAAGTTTGAAATCGTTTTGATGATGTTTGTTTAGAAAATAAATTCATTAAGTCAAAACGGTAAAAACTGAAAATGAATTTTATCAGAAATGTTTTGAGTATTTGATGAAATCCGATCTTACTAAAATACTCCATAACTAGTCTGGTACTTAAAAACATTTTTATAAGAAATTTTTGAAATCAGTAAAACTCCTGACAAATCATTATAAAATAGTTTAAAATTGAAAAATTGGTTAAATACGTAAATAGTTTGTCTTGATGAAAATAGGCCGTTACATCCTACCCTCCTTAAAATAATTCCGTCCTCGGAATTTAAAAATCTTTTTGAAATAGATAATTGATGTTATGAAGAAGCTCAAGCAAATAAATGATAGAAAAGATAGTAATCTAGTAAAATAGGTTGTAAATAACATGAAATATAATGTGATATCATAGCATCAAGAAAACAAGAGAACTTATGTATGAATACATATTATTGACATCACCATAGCTTCCGTAACGATTCCTGAGACCAGTATCATTACAATAGTTTCTCTGACTTCTCAAGTAGTCGAAAATTAACATGAGATGATAACATCACATGAAAATGAGGGCTATTATGATGACAACATCTGTTCGAACTTGAAACCTGAGGTGATAAGCCAGTAGCAAGCTATTTAAACCACATAAACCGAAAGACCATAAAGTTTATTCGTGCTACTGGGGACTAACTGGATCTAGCCACAAATGTTGTTCATAATATAGAATGTAACGATTAATCCATGGGTACCAACAACATCACTTTCCATAATGCCCAACCACATGCTATCGTCCAGATCAACGCCCAAAGATAAGTACAGGGCCAACACCCAAAATCAGTACTCACTTCTAGTATTCCTTCCATAAATCTCCATAATATCCCACAATAAGGCAAGATCCAAGCTCTCATCCAGAGCCAAGCACAAGGCCTACATCCAACTTCAACTCCCAAGGCCAATATCATGCCAATAAGCATTGCCATCACTCCTTCCGTAGACCAATACTTGACATTCGTAACACCCAACATCACCCAACAAATGAACAACCAAAAGCACACTTTTCCACAAACCAAAAGGAATAGCCGCAAGAGGAAGCCTAAACGGGACATCAATCGAGGTGAGACCCAGGGCAGAGAGCTCAAGAGAAGCCCAAGGATCATGGCTTCCAAGGATCTCAGCCACACATTGATAGCGAAGGTGGTGGCGAGGGTCGTTGCCAAGGCCAAAAATCCTAAAACATATCGTCGGAGGGCCATCGGTGGTTGTCGATCTATGGTGGCTGCGACTGCTTAACGTGGCAGGTGTCACCAGAGTAGGATTGGGTGGTGGAGCTTCGGGTGAGGTCGGAGGAGCTTGAGGTGAGATGGGTCGAGTTCGCTTGGGGAAGAGGCCGGGAAGAGGAGTGGAAGTCGATACGGCGTAGGGGAAACCACGGGGTGGCTTGGTGGGGAAGAAGAGGGGGTCTCTTAAAGAAAAGAGGGGCACCGAAAGTCGTCGGTAGGGTAGACTAGGTTAGGCAGGATCGGGGCTCGAGGTGAGGATGAGGACAAAAACAATAACGAGGGGGCAGGTGGTAGGTGGAAAAGGAATTCGAACTTATGGAAAATCGGGCACAAGATATAAAGTAGGGGTTAGAATAGAAATACGATCTCAAGAAGACGTAACAGCCTACACTTGCATGTCGGGTTTGGCTCATCTCAAATCCTTTAGCATCATCCTCCAATATTTCTGAGTGTCCTTCAATTCACTTCCGTTGTCGAGCTACCCTCCTTAGACGTAGCTAGAGTTCAAGGTCAATCGAAAGGTCATCGAGTTAAAGGAAGAGTGATGAGAATCAAGGAAGTCCTAAGATAGCAATAAGGACGCTTCACCCGTATATCCAATACAGGTGAACACTCGAGACATCCTGTACTCGAGAGTTCTATTTGAGTATTTTTATACCGTACACCCTGATATTGCTATATTGTTCACGAGGTAGTTAGTGCGGACCTGCGTGGGCCACCAAAGCTGTAACGACCCGATTCCCGGGCCCGTTACTTTTTGGTATTTGCGCAGGTCCTACAGTTAACCAGTGAAAACAAAATAGCCACGATGCAGAGATGTACAAAAATACCCAAATAGTGTCCAATTATTACATCCATATTGTACAAAAATGGTCCAACAATCGTACATGAAGGAAAGTAAATACAACTGGAAATAAGTCTGAAAGCTGCAGACTCATGGTCAAATTATGGCGCTATTAACTCTAGAGCATCTGCCTCCATATGTATGTCGTCTGCGGTGCCACAGAGATGGAACCGTATGTAAGTCACAACACTTCTAGCAATAGAAACAAAGTAGTGCAAAAGTATGGAACAGACTATAGCAGACTAAAAATGGTTATGCATGTGCAAAAAGTAAAGTATGGGCAGACATGTATGTAAGGGAATAAGTAAAGTACTGGTAACAACTCAGGTGTGGTAAGTGGTGTATGTACTGCGTAAAGAAAAAGTGACTGTACAAGTGCAAAAGTAACGTCTGTGGCGTGGCATGTGGTAGTAACAATATTTTGACCAATGGGATGCCAATCGGTAATGGGATGACAATAGATAGACATGGTAATACTTAAGAAAAGATGAGCGTCGTTAGGTTATCTAATAGTGTAGGCGGGCCTAATAATAAGAAGTCTAACTTAACTTCCAAATCAGCCAGTCAGTTAGGGCTTGAAGGCACAGGTCACTTCAAAGACCGCAGGAACAAGTCCTTTGGTTGACTAACCCCCTTTCCCTTTCCTTTCTAGACACTGATTCAGTCGTAATTCAAGACCGCCCATTATTAAACCGTTCTATCACGTTCGAGTAGTCTCGACTTAGTCCGTAGAATAGTAGTAGTCGTGACTGAAGCAATGGTCTCAATCAATTATCAATTAGTGCAACATCAATCAAACTAGTGCATCAGTCTTAAATACCGCACGGACCCAATAGTGTGCTCCGTAAATGTGCTCCGTAAATGCCCGAAGGCCCAATAGTGTTCTCAGTAAATGTGCTCCGTAAATGCCCGAAGGCCCAATAGTGTGTTCCGACAATACAAACAACCATGAATACAATACATCAATCAAACTAGTGCATCAGCCTTGGCTCGAGTGTACGATATGCAACCAGAAGTGCACCCATCCCACGGAGCAACTCGTGGAATATCTACCTAACATTCCTGCAGGGTGATGGTACAGCTTAACTAATAAGGGTGGGCCCGGTCACTCCCGCACACTTCATAGCTCAAGACTACCCCGTATCCCGTGTATTATCATAGTCCAATGTTCATATCAGTGTTCATATCAATATGGCCTCATGGGCCCCGTATCAATCAGCTAGTGCAACAGTCTTAGCTCGAGTGTACGATATGCAACCAGAAGTGCACCCATCCCACGGAGCAACTCGTGGAATATCTACCTAGCATCCCCTTCAGGGTAATGGTACAGCTTACCAAATACGGGTGGACCCAGTCACTCCCGCACACTACGTAGCTCAAGACTACACCATAACTCGTGTTGTATCACATTTCACTTTTATAATCGTATCAGTATCCATGTCAGTATCCATATCCGTATCCGTATGGCCTCATAGGCCCATCATTTCGTACATCCAATAATGTGTACAACAATACATCCATCAATGAGTACATCAATAAATTTATATGGTAGTTACTTGCTGAAAAGTCAAGGCAGAAGCCTTAACAGAGAATATCCATCCTGAGCAATGCTTTGAAGTCCAACAACTATGATATCAAATTTCATAAAAGTTTACTATCTCAATTTAGTCCGAGCAATGATTTGAAGTCCAACAACTATGATATCAATTTTCATAAAAGTTTACTATCTCAATTTAGTCCGAGCAATGATTTGAAGTCCAACAACTATGATATCAATTTTCATAAAAGTGCACTACCTTAATTTAGTCATTTGGTCATTCCACTATTGATTAGTCCTCAAGTTAATTAGGTCTCTAGTCAATTGTTCAAGTCAATAGCTGTTCTGAGACTAGGTGTTAGGTCCTAAGTTCGTACAAGTACACTATCCAGATTTCTAATGATAGAATTAGAGTGACTTACACTATTTGAGATCGTTGGGGCAAGACGAGGTTGAAGCTAGAGCTTATAAAGATGCTGGTGCACAGAATTGGTACCTGCAAATACAAGAAATCATTAGTTACAGGCTACCCTATTTTCTATCTAATTAAATTGACCGTTTCGATTTTATAATCGATTGAAACGCTGTCAAAAACTGTTCTAAATTTTTCTATATGCTAGATATGATAAAAATAATTTTACTGTAGGAGAAAATATTTTTCGGAAGCTTGTAGTAATTCTTATAATTTTTAAAAGTTCAAAATAGATTTAAAAACTAATTTTTAATTAAGTACGTAATTATTCAATAATTTCTTCTGCGTGCAATCTGCATCGGAACGTTGCGAATAAGCTGTCAAAATGACCGTCTCGAATAGTACTTTAACATATATTTTTATCATATATTAGTTTACGTGAAAATAACAGGTTATAGATTTTTAAAGGAAAGTAACGAATTTAAAATTTAGGCTTAAATATTAATTATGGAAAAACTAAGCGTCAGATTGAGATGAAACTAGTGTCATTGGGTCCAGAATGTCATTTCTGATTTTCTAGAGGTGGTCTCATATTTTTCTGGGTCTTATATAATTAGTTATGAATTTAAAACCATTAATACTCATTTATTAATTATATATGTACGTTTTTATAAAAAAATACGGATTCGTATAAAAATTAATACACTCGAAAAAAACACTCACCTCCGCTCTTCTTCACGTGAAGCTGTGCATGGGGCGGCGGGGCTCTTCGTCGTCGTCGACGGGGCGTGGGTGCGTGGCGAAGTAGTCGACGGGCGGCGTCGTAGGCGGAGTGACGGTGACGGCGGACGACAGCGATGGAGAGCGGAGCTCGGGGGAGGAGCAGTGTGCTGCGGGTTGAAGAAGCTTCGCCTGAGCTCGTCGGCGACTCCGGTGGCAAGGTGGCGCTGTAAGGGGGATGCTGCTCCGGCGAGGTCGCTTCGGGGGCAGCGGAGGGTGCTCGACGAAGGCGGCAAACGAGGGGTGAAGGAAGCGGAGGCGGGGGATTCGGAGGCGTTCGCTGCTCGTCGGAGATAGCTGCTGCTGCGGCGTGGGGGCGGTTCACGGCGACGGGAGCAGGCGGGCGGAGTTGGGTCACAGCGGCACTGGGGAGCTCACGGCGTGGAGGAGACGTCGGAGAAGGGGAGGAGCTCGGTGTACGGCCTCGTTGCGGTGGCGGAGCAGGCGACGTAGTCGTTGGGTGCTTCGGGTGTGGGAGGCGGAGGGTGCAGGCGACATGGCGGTGAGCGTGGGTATCAAGCGGAGATCGGAGGTGGCTCACGGAGGAGGAGGGTTGGCTCGTCGTTGGGAGGTTGGCGGAGGTCGGAGGGGAGAGGGTTTAGGGGATAGGTTCGAATGAGAGAGAGTGTGTGTGGTTGTCCTGTGTTTGATTCGGGCTTAGGAAATTTTGAACGGGAGCCAGCCTGGAGAGAGGAAGATGAGAGGTTAGGTTGACGTGTGTTTACGGGCTGAGGGGGAAGGGATTAGTGAGAGAGAGATTAAAGAGAGGCTGCTTGTGTGTGTAAGTTTAACTACATGAGCTTAGGGAAGGTGAAGGTGGGGAAGAAGAGCTGAGTATGGGTTATATGTAATAATGGATAATCGATATTTTAATCAGCTAATTAATTACGCCAATTAATGAGTTGGTTGGGAAATCTGACTAACTTTAGAAAATGGGGGTGAGACGTGAACTTCATGTGTGTTTACGTGTAGGGGTTACGTGAGAGATTTGAATAGGTAATTAGGGGGGGTAAACACGTAAGTAGTAAAAACAAACATTGTAACAATATATGAAAATTACGATTTGTCCCTGGGATCAAACGTGTCCGGAAAATTACGAAAACATACCCACGAGATCGTATCGTCGCGAGGATCACGAATACAAAGTCCGTTACAGGGTTTTAGCTACGGAAATACTAGTTTTAAGCCAAAACGTTTAGAAAGCGGGTCTGTGGGTTCTCTATTGATTTGACTTCAGAAAATTACGAAATTAATGTGGGAAGCCCTAAATGATCATTGAATGTTACTGTAAAAGTTTGAAATCGTTTTGATGATGTTTGTTTAGAAAATAAATTCATTAAGTCAAAATGGTAAAAACTGAAAATGAATTTTATCAAAAATGTTTTGAGTATTTGATGAAATCCGATCTTACTAAAATACTCCATAACTAGTCTGGTACTTAAAAACATTTTTATAAGAAATTTTTGAAATCAGTAAAACACCTGACAAATCATTATAAAATAGTTTAAAAATTGAAAAATTGGTCAAATACGTAAATAGTTTGTCTTGATGAAAATAGGCCGTTACATAAATAAGGATGAACAATAAGTGAAAGATAAAGAATCGAAAAGACTCACACTAAGAGATATTAGTATCACACTAAAACTTTTGAAATCAATCAAAAAATGCTAATAATAGAAACCTTGTCCCAGGCAACAGCGCCAATTGGTTGAACTGGAGGACGCGCACGGAGCACGCCTTCCACTCCCAAGCGTAGGAGTGTCACTGTAATAAAAATAACCGGTGAGTACCGGGTCGGATCATAGGGATAAGTCGTTATATATTTACAAGTTTGATCGATAAAGAAAGGAAATAGTGTGTTACAACCACCTCGCTAACGGTGGATGAGTGTGGGAAAAAGTGTGGTGAAACTAAAATCCTAACCTAAATGGGTAGGATTAGAGAGCCAACTGGGAAGGTAGGATAGCTAGATAATGAGTATGAGTTGTGGGCTCACTAAGATCGGTGTCAATCAAGCCCAAATCACACTCAAATAACTCAATCGGTCATCCGGCTATGGAAGCCCAATCGGAAAATTTAACATTCAAGTATACAATAGTTTGCAATAGGGATGGATGTATCATCAAATCACTAATCAAATATGAGCATGGTATCTTCTCAAATTGTGCACTCTCGGGTCTTTACCAATGAAAATGTGCCCTAATAATACATCCAACATCAACAATGAAATTGGGCAAGAGGGAATTGAAGCAAGAATTAACAACCAACATTCATGGATCACAACCAAGCAATTTACACTACTCAATCATCATGAAAAAAAGAAGGAATTTTCATTCAAAATTTAACTAAATTCATTACAAATTGAGAGATATAAAATTACAAAAAGGGTTAGAGAGATATCACCAAGGATCTCTCTAAGATGAAGCTCTCCTCTCCCTATTTGCTCCTCCTCCAAGCTTTCCCATCATCTTCATGGCCTCCTTCCTCATCCAAGCCCTTTGAGGAAGAAGAAACCCCAAACCCCTAAAGGAAACAGCAAAAAAGAACAAAACAGCCGAAGAAGACCCTATTTTTCGCACTCAGGCTCAATTAACCCAGAATAATGGGTTGCGGGTCGGGTTTTGAGCTCCCCGACCCGCCAAAACCGCTTACGCACGCGCCTGGAATCTTATAGAGGCGGAGCGGGTCGGAGCGGGTCGGATCGGACCTGCTGGAGAGAAGCCCGCCCTGCTTGGGGCGGGGGTAACTGAAGCAGCCCGCTTGTGCGGACTGCAGCTGCAGCTACAGCTGCGCTTGTGGGCCGGCCAGGCGGGCCGGCCCACAAAAAATATTTAGTTCCTTTTTTAAATAAACTCCTGCGGCATGCTGGATTCGAAAGCAGGCCGGTCTGCAAAAATTGGCTTTTTGATTTTTTTTATTTTCTTTTTTTAAATTCTAGAAACTCTTTCTTGCTACAATTAAATCCCGAAAAATAGCTCCACACTCCGAAAAATTCTGGAAAAATTCCAGAAAATCCAGAAAAATCCCAGAAGTACCTGAAAAAAAAGGAAAGCAAAAATTAGTCCATAAAAACCATATTTTATGTATAAAAAGAGATTAGGTGTTAATAATCCATGATATCACAAATACGCCCGTATCAAGCCAAAATTAACATGATATACACATAAAATGCCCAGAAATGGGGGAGAAAATATGCAATTTGTATCCCGAATCATGTACTCATCCCAATATGGAATTCAAATAGACATAGGAAATATTTAGGATAGATTTGTGTGGAGTTTGAATATGAATAGGATTTGAAATAGATTTGCACCAATCTCCTTTGATATGAATATAGATCTCTCCTCATCTCTCCCCTTTGACCAAGTCCACATTGCTATAGAATAGCAATTTCTCCATCTTCCAATTTGCTATGTGTATAGCAATTTCTCCATCAAATTGACCAAGTCATCTATTTGGAGATTTACGTGATCGCCACTCCTGCAAACACTTAAAACACACGTTAAATAGTTCACATGTGTTTGTCGTCATCAAACTAGAAGTCCTATATCGTTGCATCCAACAATCTCCCCCTTTTGATGATGATAAACCAATACAAGATTTGAGCACTTACGATTCAGATAATACATCGTGATGTGTTTGTGTGTGAAGTGTGATGAAGGAGGATGTATGTATTGCGGGGTGGAATCCACTCACAATGAATTTCTATTAAAGTGAGGAACCAAGGACACGATGGTTACAAGTTTAGGGTGCAAGACGAGGCTAATCTCGATTTGAGCATTAAAACTACTCGGCCGAGCAACCTCACGCCTAAAATTCACTTATTTATGCTTAAATATACTGACGTTCTTCCTATCCCTATTTCAGGTACGATTTGCCAATGTTAGAAGACACTTCTATAAATAGCTTGGGGGATACTCCGGATCAGCGACAATCACGACACCAAACGCAACGCCATCTCATTCTAGTCGGTAAATTCATTCCCATATTTGCTTTACTTACAACCGCACTATTCTCTTCCGCTTGCACAATGCCTCCACGCCGTGTTAGACCCACCATCATCGGCACATCAAACCCTAGGCCTACTCGGCGTACGCGTCATACACGATCGCCCACTCAAACCAACACTGTTGGCAAATCATCCACCAATTCTCCTGTGCCACCCACCACCCTACTCCCCCCCGAACCTCTTTACATCGGCGACGCAGAATACGAGGTTACATTCCGTGACGCTGATCAAGGCGACCAGTTCACCGCCATGCTCCTACTATTAGGTTATAGAGGCACCATGACTCAACAGTCGGTCGAGCGTGACCTACGTTTTCTTTAGAGCCTCGTTCGTCACCGGCGAACTGGCCCACTTCACGAGTTTCAACCAGATCTTCCACCCACTCCTCCTGGTCCACAGCAGAGGGACATATCACCACCCCCAGAGGGTGGTGACTCTGCTTGATATTGTCCATACCATCTTTTGCCTCCCTCACTTATTTTTGTGCCCATCTGTCTGTTCGGGGCCTTGCACTTATATAGCTTGGGGGAGGACACACACCTACTCATGCATCATTTTCATTTAGCTTAATTTGCATCATGTCATATTTTTATTTTCTTTCTGCACAGTTTTTACTTTTATATATCCCCCACCCACCCCACCCTATTTAGCATCATCTCCCGCCTTCTATCGTTTTCTTAGCAGTGAGGACACTGCTAGGTTTAGCTTGGGGGATGAGCGCTACCGCTTTATTTTTGACTTTCTTATTTTATATTTTCTTCCCTTATTTCAGCTTTTATTTCACCTTTTCACCACTTTTCCACGTCCTTTTATTTTTTTCTCATTCTGCATCATATTTTTTGCTTTTTACCATGCATGCATCTCTTTTTCTTCTTTTTTCTATTTTCTCCGCCTTTTTTCTCTTTTTATGCTAAGGACGGTCTGCATGATGATACTTCTCGTGGTCTTCGTAGTTATTCGCAATGCTTACTATCTGTTGACATGCTATTAGGGTAAATTTCAGTTTTACTATCTATATGCATGCATTTCTTTTGCTAATATATATGATTTAATGCTTGAAATGACTGAAAATCAAATGCATGAATTAGTATCTAGTATGCACTATGTTGGGTAATGCACATAGGTTCACGCATCACTAGAACACTTGGAGCATTTGTTTTTATATCTCATTCACTTCCGTTTGCATGCCTGATATTATTGTGCTTATTACTGCATGCCTTTTCAGTATTCGTCTAGAGGAATGAAAATATCCATGCTATTTATGAGTTTAGTTAGGGTATTATTTTATCAAACCGTTGTGTACCTCTTACGAGTGAACCGAGAGATATACTATTTTCCTTCTCCACATATCTATATATTTCTCTACATATCAGTTGGTTGCACCCCCACAGCTATCTTTAACGCAGCTCACTTCCCAAACCCAAAAAGAAAAAGTATAGCTTCTAAATGAAAAAAATGAAATGAAAAAAAAGAAAAAAACGTGTATACATTCATATGTGAAAAAGAAAAGAAAAAGAAAGAAAATGAATAAATATTGTTTTGTTTCTTTTCATTAGAAGCTATCACTTATACTGGAAAGAAAAAAAATTTCATATCATATTCCTAGATGCGACGCCTCAAGCTAAGCTTGGGGGGTAAACCAAGTGATCACATAAGTGAGCATTACATTAGAGTGGAGACGGTGCATAACGGGGAGATTTAATAATGCTTAAACTTTACGAAATGCTTTAATTTTTGGAGATTTTTCATGAATCAAAATGAATAACTGAATGGCATGACTTTTTCTATTCTCTATTGCATGTTGTGTGACTCCTATATGCTCTTTGTGTATCTGTGATTGAAAAGGGCATTGCCAACTTCTTTATACTAGACTCTAGGGATTGCATTAGATTGATATGAATTGATGGTGTTATTTCAGTAGATCCCTATCTTTTGTCTGTATTGCATGCTAGTCATATGATTTGTAAAACGTGAAATTGCCATTAGCATGTATTGTTATTATTCAGGGCATCGTGATATACCACTTAGACCTGAGATCTGACCGATCATCCTTAGCACCCTCCATTCACTTCTTTTCTCTTCCTCTTCTTATTTCTATTTCTTATTTCTTTTTGTTTTTCCTCCCGACATACCTACTATTCATCTTCCTCGAGGACGAGTAAGAGGTAAGCTTGAGGGATTTTGATGTGTCCATATTTTCTACTATTTTCATAATATCATTTCATTGCATTCCATGCTATTTTCGCATCCAAATCCCATATCTTACTACGATATTGCGTTCCTGACGTTACATTCTAGTTTCGTAGTGTTTTATGAGTTTTCAGGGATTTTGGAGCGATTTGGGACCCCACTTGGGTATGGACACATCCGACACGCCCGTGAGCTCATTGGTGAAGCCCTGTAGGAG
Source organism: Scilla litardierei (assembly GCA_030789695.1). Lineage (NCBI taxonomy): Eukaryota > Viridiplantae > Streptophyta > Magnoliopsida > Asparagales > Asparagaceae > Scilla > Scilla litardierei. The sequence continues at coordinate 210,254,126 of CM061134.1, read as the reverse complement.
TTTGTCATACTTTTGGATCCATTAAAGGAGAAGAGAGAGAGAGAGAGAGCAGGAGGAGAGGAGGAGATGCCTTCAGTAGCTGCTGCAAAACATTCCCAGGCGACTCGACTGAGCAGAGCAACTGCTCGGTAGAGCAGAGACAATTGGAGAAGGCGGAGCAGATACAGGGATGACTCGGACCGAGCAGCTAAGTGCTCGGTCAAGTAGCGCCAAAATTCAAAAGTCGAAGCAATCCAGTGCACGGCCCGAGCAACCATTCAGCGACCAAGTCAGCCTCTGCTCGGACAGAGCTGAGCTGACTCGGCCCGTGCAGGCAGAGTGATGATTTTGGAGATTTTCGATTCCCTGTCAAGCTCGGTCGAGCAGTACAGCTGCTCGATCCGAGCGACGATCAAGCAACGCATTGCTCGACCGAGTCGCCTACTCGGTCGAGAATGCCGAGGCCATTTTTGGAAACGTTTTGTGATGCGGCTGTTGCGGATCTAAGCAGCGAAGTCGGGGATCTGTGTGTCGATTCTGGAGGGCGATTCATTTGAGAGTTTTTGGAGAGGTTTAGGAGGGCGGAGCTTAGGAGATTTTGATTATTAGTTTTATATTAGATTTTTGAATACGTTTTTGGATCGAAATTTGTGGATTGTTATTTTGGTTCTATATTGCGATTGCAAATATTGGAATCTGGAATTTTGTTGGATCTATTTCTCGTCTATTTTCTACATCTCTCGCTATAAGCTTTTGATCTTTATTCTACCAATTGCTATGATGTTCTCGCCTCTAAAAATGAAGTTTTTATTCGCTAATATTGCCATGAGTGAGTAGATCTTTCTAGGGTTGATGTGTTAGCCCTAAGATCCTAGGGGGAAGATGTAGATCTGGATCTCTACGTTGAATTAAGGATTTAGGGAAGTATTTCGGTCGATCGTACCGAATCCCTAGATAACCCGTACTGAGATCATGCCTACGGTCTCTGGAATTGATGTTCTTAAGGGGTATCTTTGAGATTCGAATAGGAAAATTGGTGGATCCAACCAGGGCTCGTGACCATGTCCGGCTCGTGCCTTGAGGGGATCCATCGACGAACTATACCGCTATGTTGACGGATAACGCCATTGCGTCAACGAGAGCTACCGAAATACCTCACAATTCTAACCCACGAGAGTGGTACGAATTGGGAGATTAATTCCCTAACCCTAATGCAACGTAAGGATTCTATTCCAACATTGATCCCCGATGATCTTAGCGGTGGTCCCTAATGCCCAGTCCTTTTTATTAGTAAAACAACAACACCCCAATCAACTCCTTCAACCCGATAGCTATCTCACTTCGAGATTTAGAAGTAAACTGAGAACCCATATACACTATCACCGTCCCTGTGAGATTCGATATCATTTATAATACAACTTGACACCGTCCGCTTGCGGAATGAGCCTATAATTGAAACCTAGGGGCCATACCACGCCTGGCGATCGTGACACTGCCAGGTGGAATCTATGTGTAGGTTTCAGGTGCGTCAGTGGTAGTCCGGATGTCTGAAGGTCGTCGGACGCGAGTGAGGTGGGTGACCTTCGGGATCAATCGGATGAGCAGGCTCTGGTGCGAGGATGCATGGATTCGAGCGTCGGTGCACCGAAGGGAAGCTTTGGCAGAGTGACTGACTCCGAGATCGACCAGCCAAACGGACTCTTGGTGCGAGGGTGTTCGGATCCGGGCGATGGGACGCTGAAGGGAAGCTTCGACGGTGCTGATGTCACTTCGGATCTGCAAAACGAAGAGTTCGTCAGGAGGTTCGGACCTTGGTTCCTACCAAGTCACCTCCGATGCCTAAGTCAAATCTGGTCTGAAGAGTGCTCGGTGGGATCGAGTATGGTTCACGGGGAGACCAATACATGAATCATTTGGCTGAGTTATGGAGGAGACATATTAAGGGGAAGAAGGTGTGGGAGTTGTATGATGCTACCTCCATTATTAATTGCGGAGCCCCCTTGAAGCTACTACCTCCTGGCTAGGGGTGTGCATCGGAAAAATCTGAATTTTTTTGGGAATTCCGAATCCGAATCAATTCGGATGGGTTCAAAGATCCGAAATCCGATTCCAACACATCGGATCCGAAATTATTAATTCCGATTTCTAAATCGGACCTAGAATCCAATTCCAAAACCCGATTCCGCTTCTCGCCAAAGACCTGACAGAAAGCAATTCGGACTCATCGACAGGCTCCCCACAAGTTGATTTCGAATGTTTGAGCTCAAAAAATTATAATAAACTGCATTGTGATCTGTGTTGTCACCGATGTGGGACTAATTGAAGGCTTTATTTGTGGAGGGATGCAGGAGTGTTGATTGAAAGAGCAGCACATATAGTCCCATATCGGTCATCGTGTGAAGGTTACAGAGTTTTAAATAGGTTTGTTAAGAAACGCAAAACAAATTACCTGATGTGATGACGCTAGGAAGGTTCATTGCCTTGTGGCGCTGAATTCATTTCGAAATCGGGTCGGCCTATTTCATTGACGTGCAATTCCGATTCCGTTCCGATTGATAATCGTATTTGATTTTTAGCCCCGAATTTGATTCCGAATCCGCTTTGTCCGAATATTCGGAATCAGATGCGGATTCGGAACCGGGTTCAGAAGCGGATTCAGGATTTCTGCCCACCCCTACTCCCGGCCTTCATATAGGCGAGACAGGACCTCTCTCATCTAAAAGGCAATGAAGAGGCTTTAATGTCGTCCTTGTTGACGGCATACTAATAAGGAAGTGTTTGACCCCCTGATTGCCACTATCCTGGATGAAGGAGTAAGTGCGGGTCTTAATCGTCGGATTTATGAGCCATGAAGGTTGCCACGTAGGCTGGCCACAATTGGCGTGACAAAAGTCATAAGCCAATTGTGATATAGAAGTTGTAATGCTACAAACTATGTATTATGCTTGCATTTTGATAATAAACATATCAGCTCCTAAACGCAAATAAGCTCATCTTTGCATTATTTTTTAATTGCTTCCAGTGAGCAAAGGCACCCACTTCACATATATTGATGAAAGAAGCGTCCAGTATAGATCAAAATCAAAATAGTAGCACGCAAATGGAGAAAACGTATTGCTTGTATGCCACTGAATGCCATGTTGCTAAGCTTTGATATTATTGTTACCATGAATCTAGGTATCATGTACTAACTATACTTAGTTATGTGAACTTTGAGGTTGATTGTTCTTGTTGAATGTTAAACACAACTTCATATACATAAATGCAGAATGTCACGCCCCGCTTCCCATAATACCCGGGAGCGAGGACGTGACGAAAGTCCACATGTGCATTAAACAAGGAGGAATTTTTCTTTCTTCCTTCCTTGCTTGATGCACAATAAGCGTATGTAGTAATTCCATCGAAGGCAGGTACTTGTCTTGCAAACTCAGAAAACAACACACAACATCTTTATTATCCAATCGATGAATAGTAGTACAGGACTGGGCCTTATAGCACGGCCTACAACTACTCGACAAAAAGTAAAGTACAGCACTCGAAAGTGAATAGCATACTGGCGGTAAGAAAAGCACACTGACGGTGAAGGAAAGCTGATGTTGTGGTCGAGTCAGAAACTTCTACTTCTCAGCAGGTGCGGGCTCAGTAACGTCATTTGATCCCTAGTCTGCGGGATCATTCTCAATGTAGTACTCCACGTACTCCGACGGCTCGTAGTCTGACATGCATTTCAAAGAAAACAATGAAATACATGTCAGCGCTAAGCGGCAAGTAAAAACCAACAGAAGGTAAAGACAACAAATAATGAGCGAGCAAGAGGAAACAACATCGCTTGACTATCTAATAGTGTTAGCTGGCCTAATAATAAGAAGTCTAGCTTAACTCCCCAAACCAGCCAGTCAGTCAGGGCTTGAAGGCACATGTCACTTCTAAGACCGTATGACAAGTCCTTTGGTTGACCAACCCCCTTCCCATTCCTTTCTAGACACTGATCCAATAGTAATTTAAGACCGCTTATTATTATACCGCTCTATCACGTTCGAGTAGTCTCGACTTAGTTAGTAGAACAGTCGTATCCAGTCAGTAGTCGTGACAGAACAATGGAAACATAGCAAATAACCGAACTAGTGCATCAGCCTTAGCCCGAGGGCACGATGTGTAACCATAAGTGCACCCATCCCACGGAGCAACCCGTGGAATATCTACCTACCATCCCCTCTAGGGCGATGGTACGGCTTACCAAATAAGGGTGGACCCGTTCACTCCGGCACACTTTGTAGCTCAAGACTACCCCATAACCCATGTTGTATCACATTACACTTCTATAACCGTATCCATATCCGTATTTGTATTCATATCTGTATGGCCTCATAGGCCCATCCTTTTGTATACCCAACAACGTGTACAACAATACATACAACAATGAGTTCAAACAAACACACATATATATGGTATTTACTTGCCTGTGGTCGTGACTGATTGCAGTCCGGTTCCTTGGACGAGTCTTGTGCCGTGTCCGGGAGTCGGTGTCTTCCCGGGACGTCTACCTACAAACACCACACGCACGCACCCATATTTTATTCATTAATAATCGAAGTTACAAAATCCGTATACGTGCATGTACGCACGTATATGTATACTCGTATTGAAAAAATAATTCCTTCTAACTCATTCCCTAATCCCTTCACAAAATAAATCCCAAAAAAAATCCCTTCACAAATTCCATTTACAAATTTTCCCTTCAAAGAAATCACTTAAAAATTCCCTTCTTCAAATTCTCCTTCACAAAATTCCTTTCAAAATCCCCTTAAACAAATCCTTCCTTCCAAAAATTACTCCCCAAAACTCCCCTTCAAAATTCCCTTCCTTCTTCACAATACTACCATTTGTTTTTTTTTCAACTTTCATTTTGTTTTTTCGTTTGATTATTTGATGTATAACAATGGAGAGAGAGAGGGAGTTGTAGAGGGAGAGGAGATCAATGGAGAGAGGAGGAAGCCATAGGATTGCCGTCGGAGGGGGTAAAGTTCACCGGAGATGGGAAAGTTCGCCGGAGATGGCCATGGGTGTGATAGATTTTGCTTGGTTTTTGTTGATTTTTAGATAAAGATAAAGAGAGAGATTGAGAGAGATTTTGATGAAGGAACATGGAGGAGGAGGGAGGAGGAGAATAAAGGCTCACCGGAGTGGGAAGGAGCTCGCCGGAATTGGGCAGAGTTTCACCAGAGTGGGGAGGGATGATGGGAGAAGAAGAGAGTTAAGGGGGAGGATTATATAGCTAACAAATATTAATTTTTAACTTAACTCATTAATTGCTTAGTCAAAATGTGTCATTAATGGAAGATTTAGGATTAGATATGTTTTTGAAAATATTAAACGGTTCTCCCCTCACATGTTATTCATGGTTAGGATAATTAGTAATTAGGTTAATGTAATTAGTAATTAGTAAGGGTAAAAAGTGATTAGGAGATATAATTAGTAAAACGGAGGAATACAACCCCGTTTTCGCATATGACCTCAAAAAATTATGAAAACATACCCACGGGTTCGTATCGTCGCGAGGATCGCGAATCCGAGATTCAATTAGGGGTTTGAGCTATGGAAATACGAGATTTAGGCCAAAATATTTATGAAGCCTATTTACGGGTTCTCTATTGATTTGACTTCAGAAAATTACGAAATTAATGTGAAAAGCCCTAAATAATCATAGGATGATACCGTAGAAGTTTGAAAATATGTTGATGATGTTTGTATAAAAAAATTAATTCATTAAGCCAAAACAGTAATGAGTGAAAATGAATTTTTATCCAATTATTTAGATGTGTTTGATGAAACCCGAACTTACTAAAATACTCCACAACTAGTTTGATACTTCAAAATATTTTTATAAGAAATTTTTGAAATCATAAAACTCCTGACGATCCATTTTGTTGATGAAAACAGACCGTTACAGAGAAGCTTAGGCTTTATTTCAATCTATTTTTGGTGGGAAATTAGTACTGTGCTTTGAAATTTTCTAATGCTTAAGCAACTTCTTTATTATTTTATCAATACTTTATTTATCACTATTAATCATTTTTATGTTTTTAATATTTTTGTTGTAATTTTTTTAAGTTAGGCCCAGTGGGCTGACAAAAAGCCCAATGGGCTGACCTAAAGCCCTATTTAAACACATTTGTGTATTGTCGAAGAAGCGCATATGGGCTTTGGATCGGTCCGAATGCCCGTCCGTTTAAATTGGACATCTATTTGGCCCAAACCGCCTTGCCCATTCTCATACATAGACCCATTTTCCCTCCCCTCGGGGAAAATTGTCCAATCCTGCATTTCTTAGATGTTGTGGGGTAAATCCGCTAACACTGAATTTGTATAGATGTGGGAAACCAATGGCACGAGGGTTACAAGTTAGGGGGAAGGACGAGGCTAAATTTGGTCTGAGGAAGATTCGAGGATGGTGATCTCACGATCGCCCGCCAGGAGGGGTAGGTCGCTCGTTGTTTGTGATGGAAATTTAATTCCACCCCAAGTAATTTTGATGATGAGCACACCAAAGCTTAGTGTACTAACTACACTACACTTTAAGTATGCAGATTTCGTGAAGCTCTACTCATACTCAAAGAAGCACACTTCAACGCTCCACGACAAAGACGAACATGGCTAAACTCAAGTGATGAAGCTCAAGCTCAAACAGAATAAGAAGCTCAAAGAGAAGCTCACCTTCACTTCATCAAGTTGACTAAACTTCCGAAGACATGATCAGAGTCTAGTGTGAGTGTGTCGTGTCTTTTAGGGTATTTGTCAAAGCCATATCAAATAGACAACACCCACACACAAATGATTTCGAAACAATTTTAACTATCTTCAAAAATAGTTTTCAAGAGCTTTTCTAGTCACCTCATAATTCTCGTAGTGAAACTCCACGCACCCTGGAGCTAACTACCCTTTTGACTAGAACAAACAGGAAAAACTCCTCTGGGAGTCGACTACCAAAAGTAGGGAGTCGACTACCTCTCAGGGATGAAAATTTCCTAGATCTCTCTGGGAGTCGACTACCTATATGAGGGAGTCGACTACCTGCTGGAAATTTTCAGACGTTTTGAATTTGAATTTTAAAATCTTTTGAGCAATTTACTCCGAAATTTTTGGGACAAAAGTCAAACGATATTTGAAATTCAAATCTCAGTTTTTCCCTATAAATAGAGCTAAATTCTTTTGTGAAAAGAACAATATTGAAAATCAAAATTCGTGAAAACTCTCGTGAATCAAAGCTCTCTAATTTTTCTCTCTAGCCAGTTTAATTTCAGTTTTGATCTTGCAATATTTTCTCAATTCTTTTTGAAGATCATATTATTGTTTTTGTTGGCTAAATTTTTTTTTTCAAAATCCTTTCTATTATTTCTCTCTAATTTTATTTGAAGGATTTTTGAAAAAGCTCTAGATCACAAAGAACTTATCTCGTATCTTTGTGTGATCTAGACTATCATTCTATTAAGCCACTACACAAATTGTCTATCTTTTGATTGGCTATAGAATCGGGTGTATTTACCAATCTCTATCACTTATTGTAGAGTATTGGACAAATCTCTTATTGTGTTGATTGTTGGAACACTAGACAAGTCTAGTTGTTGCCAGTTGGAAAGTCCTCGGTTTGTGAGGCAAGGGTAAACCCCTAGACAAGTCTAGGTGTTGTGATCGGAAATCCTGGTCAAGGCTAGGTCGTTTGAAATCCTAACGAGTGAAGTTAGGTGCTTGTATTTGCCAAGGCAGATAGTGGAAATCTCGTACAGGATTGGTCGGGGACTGGACGTACCCGGGTTGCGGGGAACCAGGATAAAATCCTTTTGTTTGCGATTGTTGATCTGTGTTTGATTATCTTTACATTTATATCTTCTATCTACAGCAAAGATCAATTTTATTTCTATACGCTGAAATTCATACTTGTAATCTTATTTGTTCTAACATATTCTCTGGGAGTCGACTACTGCTCATAAGGAGTCGACTACCTGCTGTGAAATTTCGTTGTGCACTTTAAAATTATATTGTTGATTAACGACCAAGCGTAGATCACTCTACTTGGTTTCTTAGGCAACGTTAGAAGGAATTTATTTGTGTTAATATCATTGAGCAAAAAGTTTTATTATTTGAGCAACACTATTCAACCCCCCTTCTAGTGTTGCTTGCCATCCACAGGATCCAACACTTGGTATCAGAGCAAGGTATCGAGATGGCATCAACAATGGTAGCATCCGTCCTCCAACGATTTGATGGAACAAATTATGCAGATTGGAGAAAGAGAATGTTGAAAGACATTGAATCCCTTGGACATATGGCATGGAGTTTCATCGAATTCCCGTACATCAAGCCTACCACTCCTCCATCCCAATGGACAAACCAAGACATGGAAAAAGCCGTTCTTCACTCTGAGGTAATGAGTCTATTATTATTTAATATTGACGATTCTATCTTTGAGTACGTTTCAGAGACCACTACGGCATTTCAAATATGGAACTTGCTTAAAGTCAAGTATGGAAGGGAGACTATTGAAAAATGGACTTTTGAAGCCACCAAAAGAAAAGAGAGCAAACTTAACGAAGAAGAGAATGATTCAAATTCAGATAACTCAAGTGATGAAGAAACGAAAGAACAATCCACAAATAATATGTGCATGATGGCTTGTCAAGATGATAAGGATAAGGTATGTGAATCCAGTTCTGACGATGAGAATGATTTTGACATTGCTAGTGATTATGAGAATTTGTACATAGAATACGGAAAATTGACAAAGAGATTCAAAAGCCTAAATAATAAGTATAAAGTCTTGCTTAATGACCATGATAATTTATCTAGCAAGCATGATAACTTATTGGATGATTATGATGATTTGAAAAATAACTTTACTAGTTCAAACGTTTCACCACATGATCATAAGTGCTTGAAGGACAAGTTTGATGCTTTATCGAGTGATCACTATTTATTGAAAAATGAACATGCGTTGTATGTCTCTTGTTTAAATGATAAAATAGAATCACTTGCAAATATTATGGCTTCTAGTCGTATAAAGCATGAATAATTAGTTGCAAAACTTGAGTGTATCAAGAATAACTCCTCTCCTAAAAATATTGTTAATAGATATACTCATGCTAAAGCTTTTATTTCTAAAGATATGCGTAGAAATTTAAATGTCGCGCATGCTAATGTGAAAAAGTACGCCTTTATGTATGGTAAAGATGCTAGACACAATAGTGTACAAAATAAACCTCATGTTATATCCCACAACACGGCACACAAAAATGTTGTACACAACGCACATCAAAGATTACACTTTGTACACAAAGTACACAATGCTAGGAATAACATGATATGTGTGCCTAAACACTTAGGCGTGCATGATAAAAATACTTATATCCAAAATTTGACCAAAAGTATGCATGGATTCTATAAAGATTCATTTGTTCATAGGAAATCAAATTCACATCGAATTTGGGTTCCAAATAAGTAACTCTATTTGTTTCACATTAGGGTATCTACATGCTTCATGTATACTATTTTGATACCCAAACGCATAAACTGATATGTAAATAAATTTTTGTTGCTACTTCCTAACATATCGGACCCAATTAGAAGTGGGTACCAAACGTGTAGAGATTATTGTATTTCAGGACATTTGGATAATGGATAGTGGATGCTCCGCACACATGACATGGAACGCAAAATTACTTAGCAATCTAAAAATGTCTGATGGCGGAACCGTGACATTTGGTGACAACAAGAAAGGTAAAATTGTCGGAATTGGCAATATTGGCAATCACTCAAAATTGCTCATCAAAGATGTAAGCTTGGTGAAAGGATTAAAGCATAATCTATTAAGCATAAGTCAACTATGCGACAAAGGTATGAAAGTTATATTTACTCTTGACTCATGCTTAGTATATGACAAAGATATGAAAAATATCCTTGTTAAAGGTAAGCGAATAGAAAATATCTATGTACTTAGACTAAATGAGTATGAATCAAATGTATGTTTAATTGTTTCAACAAATGATCCACTGCTTTGGCATAGACGCTTTGGCCATGTGAACATCAAAAACATGGATAAGATCTCTAGGAAAGAGCTGGTGCAAGGACTTCCTACGATAAGTTTTAAATTAGATAAAATATGTGACTCATGTCAATTTGGCAAAATGCATAAGAGCTCATTTAAAAATATTGGAGCACTTAGTTCTAATGGACCACTTGAACTACTTCATATGGACTTGTTTGGCCCAACTAGAACTCCATCTTTATGCAACTCTAGATACGTATTTGTCATAATTGATGATTTTACTCGATATACGTGGGTATTATTCTTAACTCATAAGAATGATGCCTTCCGTGAATTCGAAATATTTTTCAAAAGGATTGAACGCTTATATTCCATGAAAATTATTTCTTTAAGAAGTGACCACGGTGGTGAATTCGAAAATGAACATTTTAAATCTTTTTGTGAAGAACGAGGCATTTCTCATACTTTTGCTTTTCCCAGAGCTGCTCCTCAAAATGGGGTAGTTGAAAGAAAAAACAGAACTCTCCAAGAGTGTGCACGAACAATGTTGTGTGAAAGCAACCTTCCAAAGAAATTTTGGGCGGAAGCTGTAGCAACCGCGTGCTATATTCAAAATAAAGTTTTAATTAGAAAACCTTTTGAAAAGACCCCTTATGAGTTATTGCTCCAACGAATTCCAAAAGTATCTTACTTCAGAGTTTTTGGTTGTAAATGCTATATTCTGAATACTAAAGATAACTTAGATAAGTTTGACTCCAAAGCGGATGAAGGCATATTTATCGGTTACTCTTTATGTAGTAAGGCATATCGAATTTACAATAAAAATTCCGAAACTATTGTTGAAACTCTACATGTAACATTTGATGAATCTGTACCTCATAACATTACTCATGATGATGATGATGATGAAAGCATGCTCTTTGCACCCACTCCTAATAATGAATCTATCAATGATATCCCTAGTTCTTTGCCTAAATCATTTCCTGAAATTACACATCACCCACACACACAAGTCTTAGGTGACATTGATGCAGGAATTAGAACTAGATCTCAAATAGAACACTTAACACATGTTGCATTTGTTTCTAACATTGAGCCGAAAAAGGTAGAAGAAGCTTTTGCAGATGAAGCATGGATCGAGGCTATGCAAGAAGAACTTCTACAATTTGAACGCAATCAAGTATGGGAGTTAGTACCTAGACCGGAAGATCGTCCCGTTATCAGTACCAAATGGGTATACCGGAACAAACTAGATGAAGATGGAAATGTAATAAGGAATACGGCAAGGTTAGTAGCACAGGGTTACTCTCAAGAGGAAGGTATAGACTTTGATGAAACCTTTGCTCCTGTTGCTAGACTAGAATCTATTAGGATGTTACTCGCATTTGCATCATATAAGAATTTTAAACTTTATCAGATGGATGTAAAAAGCGCTTTCCTAAACGAATTCATAAAGGAGGAAGTCTACGTTGAACAACCTCCAGGATTTGAACATGATAAGAAAACAGGATTTGTTTACAAGTTAAACAAAGCCTTATATGGGCTAAAGCAAGCTCCAAGAGCTTGGTATGAAAGACTAAGAAAATTCTTAAGTGACTCTAGTTACACTGTTGGAAAAATAGATTCAACCTTATTCGTTAAGAAAGTTCATAATGATATCATTCTTATCCAAATATACGTAGATGACATCATTTTTGGATCTACTAATGAGGATCTTTGCCAAGAGTTTACCAAGTTAATGCAGGAAGAATTCGAAATGAGCCATATGGGGGAGCTAACATATTTTCTCGGATTACAAATCAAACAAGGAAAAGAAGGAACCTTCATTCATCAAACAAAGTATGCAAGAGACTTGATCAAAAGGTTCGGAATGGAAACCGCATCCGGAAAGAACATACCAATGGCAACATCCACATCCTTAGACAAAGACGAAGCAGGTAAAAAGGTTGATCAGAAAACATATCGAGGTATGGTCGGTTCCTTACTCTACTTAACCGCCAGCAGACCTGACATCATGTTTAGTGTTTGTGCATGTGCTAGATTTCAATGTGATCCTAGGGAATCACACCTTAAAACAGTAAAATACATATTTAGATATCTTAAAACCACATCTGACTTTGGACTTTTCTATCCCAAAGGAAGCACATTCGATTTAACTTCATTTAGTGACGCAGACTATGCTGGTTGTAAAGCCACAAGAAAAAGCAAAAGTGGAACATGTCATTTCATTGGACATTCCCTTGTCTCGTGGTTTAGCAAAAAGCAAAGTTCCGTCTCACTATCCACCACTAAGGCAGAGTATATAGCTGCCGGACTTGCCTGTGCTCAAATACTTTGGATGAAACAAGTCCTCGTCGATTATGGTGTTAATGCATCTACATGTGTAATTTATTGTGATAATAAAAGCACCATAAACCTCACTAAAAACTCAGTTCTTCATCCTAGAACAAAACATATTGATATTAGACACAGGTTTATTGATGATCATTATGCCAAAAAGGATGTTGAACTTAAATTTGTCTCCTCTGAGTTTCAAGTTGCAGATATTCTAACAAAACCCTTACAAAAAGATACTTTCTCCAGACTTCGACGAGAATTGGGTATTGTTGGAGAAAAAGAATTGAATATTGCTCAGTTATAAATTTTTTTTGTTGATGACAAGGGGGAGAAAAATACAATACATGCAATGTAAAATGAAATGTAAAATCATATGTATACTGTTTTGTGTATTGCTTCGATGTAGGGGGAGAACCGCATCAAAGCAGGGGGAGTAAGTATACCATATATTCTATATTTACTTACTTCATTTCCTTCTCATGTTTGGGTGTCATCATCAAAAAGGGGGAGAGTGATGGAAATTGAATTCCACCCCAAGTAATTTTGATGATGAGCACACCAAAGCTTAGTGTACTAACTACACTACACTTTAAGTATGCAGATTTCGTGAAGCTCTACTCATACTCAAAGAAGCACACTTCAACGCTCCACGACAAAGAAGAACATGGCTAACCTCAAGTGATGAAGCTCAAGCTCAAACAGAACAAGAAGCTCAAAGAGAAGTTCACCTTCACTTCATCAAGTTGACTAAACTTCCGAAGACATGATCAGAGTCTAGTGTGAGTGTGTCGTGTCTTTTAGGGTATTTGTCAAAGCCATATCAAATAGAAAACACACACACACAAATAATTTCAAAACAATTTTAACTATCTTCAAAAATAGTTTTCAAGAGCTTTTCTAGTCATCTCATAATTCTCGTAGTGAAACTCCACGCACCCTGGAGCTAACTACCCTTTTGACTAGAACAAACAGGAAAAACTCCTCTGGGAGTCGACTACCAAAAATAGGGAGTCGACTACCTCTCAGGGATGAAAATTTCCTAGATCTCTCTGGGAGTCGACTACCTATATGAGGGAGTCGACTACCTGCTGGAAATTTTCAGACTTTTTGAATTTGAATTTTAAAATCTTTTGAGCAATTTACTCCGAAATTTTTGGGACAAAAGTCAAACGATATTTGAAATTCAAATCTCAGTTTTCCCTATAAATAGAGCTAAATTCTTTTGTGAAAAGAACAATATTGAAAATCAAAATTCGTGAAAACTCTCGTGAATCAAAGCTCTCTAATTTTTCTCTCTAGCCAGTTTAATTTCAGTTTTGATCTTGCAATATTTTCTCAATTCTTTTTGAAGATCATATTATTGTTTTTGTTGGCTAATTTTTTTTTTCAAAATCCTTTCTATTATTTCTCTCTAATTTTATTTGAAGGATTTTTGAAAAAGCTCTAGATCACAAAGAACTTATCTCGTATCTTTGTGTGATCTAGACTATCATTCTATTAAGCCACTACACAAATTGTCTATCTTTTGATTGGCTATAGAATCGGGTGTATTTACCAATCTCTATCACTTATTGTAGAGTATTGGACAAATCTCTTATTGTGTTGATTGTTGGAACACTAGACAAGTCTAGTTGTTGCCAGTTGGAAAGTCCTCGGTTTGTGAGGCAAGGGTAAAACCCTAGACAAGTCTAGGTGTTGTAATCGGAAATCCTGGTCAAGGCTAGGTCGTTGAAAATCCTAACGAGTGAAGTTAGGTGCTTGTATTTGCCAAGGCAGATAGTGGAAATCTCGTACAGGATTGGTCGGGGACTGGACGTACCCGGGTTGCGGGGAACCAGGATAAAATCCTTTTGTTTGCGATTGTTGATCTGTGTTTGATTATCTTTACATTTATATCTTCTATCTACAGCAAAGATCAATTTTATTTCTATACGCTGAAATTCATACTTGTAATCTTATTTGTTCTAACATATTCTCTGGGAGTCGACTACTGCTCATAAGGAGTCGACTACCTGCTGTGAAATTTCGCTGTGCACTTTAAAATTATATTGTTGATTAAGGACCAAGCGTAGATCACTCTACTTGGCTTCTTAGGCAACGTTAGAAGGAATTTATTTGTGTTAATATCATTGAGCAAAAAGTTTTATTATTTGAGCAACACTATTCAACCCCCCCTTCTAGTGTTGCTTGCCATCCACAGGATCCAACAGTTTGGTGAAGGAAGCTCGACCGCTGGTGAAGGATGACGTGGGACGCTCGTCTGATGGCATAAGGGCGAACTTCCTACAAGAGGAACAACTCGTCAGAAAGGCCGGGCCGGCTTTCAGTCCGCAGTCCCCCCGATGCTTAAGTCAATAGATGACGGAAGAAAGGTTGTCGGACACGAAGGGCGATCTTAAAGGCAGATCGACGCTTGCGTGGCGGACTAGTATGGAGAGCACAAATACGTGGAAGATATTAGATGTGTTAGGAATTTCTTACCAATTTATCCAACCAACCACTTTCTCGTTGGAGTATAAGGGGTATTTATAGGTTGCTGGAGTTGGTTGCTTCTGCTGAGCTGGCGGGGCAGGGGTGTCAGGGATCCGACCGTTGGCGTCAGGGCCTAATGTGTCAGGCGTGCTTTTGTCAGGTGGTCAGAGCGGTAAATGTCAGGTGGCGGTTTTGTCAGGCTGTCTTGCGGCGAAACGGCTATGCGTGCTTTTGTCAGGCCGTCAGGCGGGGAAGCGGACAGGTGCACTTTTGTCAGGCTTGTCTGTTGTGGAACTGCTAGTGGTGTGTCGTCTTCCTCATGGGGCGAGCTCGGTAGGTGAGCGGCGTTTGTGCGAGCTTCTTGCGGGCGAGCTGTCCTGGCTACAAGCTACACCGGGGGCGAGCTAATGTAGACTTGTGCGATCTGCTGGAGGACTCTTCTGATTCTGATGGCGAGCTTGTTGTTCCATTTGGCGAGCTTCCTTGGATCTCGGCGAGCTAGGCATCATTATGGAGATTTGGCGGGCCAAGACACAAGTGGGCTTAGATCGTCTAGGCCGATCTTGAGGTCGAAACATTAGCAATTACAGCTAGCTAACTTTTGCTGAGGCCATGACCCGAAACTGAAATTTCACTTAAACACACGAATAAACCAAAGTAATAAAGAGTTTATAGGAAATCCCCTAACCAAACGCAAAAATCATTATTATCATCATCACCGAACTAAGGCTTACGGTGATAAATCTTTGATGCACTGCATTCAACGAAAAAGAAAACGCACATACAACGTAATCACTAAGCCTCTCGCTCTAATTTCTTGCCATCCGTTCGATTTTCCAGCATAAACTGAATCAAACCATCAACACACTTCTCCTGGATCTCTCTGTCCGTAAAAACATGCCTCAGTTCTTCAGCTTTCTTTCGGTAACTCTCTCCCCCGTCTTCGATCATCACCAATTTCAGCGCATTGGCGACGGCTTCTCCGGTGAAAGTGCCGTCCTCCGGGTTCCTTTCGATCTCGAGCCCGTACCCCGTCTCCGACATCACTCGAGCATTCACCCACTGGTCGCCAAATATTGGCAGCAGGATGAGCGGATGCCCATACTGAAGGCTCTCGATCGCCGAGCTCCAGCCGGAGTGCGTCAGGAATCCCCCGATCGCTTCGTGCGCCAGAATCTTTAGCTGCGGCACCCACCCCTTGCAAATGAGCCCGTATCCTTTAGTCCTCTCCTCGAACCCCTCCGGCAAAATGTCGACGTCGTCGGCCATGCCGGCGGGCCTTCTAAGAGCCCATAAAAAGGGCAGCCCGGCGAGCTCGAGCCCATGTGCAAGCTCCAGCATAAGCTCGTCGCTTATGGTCGCTTCGCTCCCGAACGCGATGTACACCACGGATTTCGAGCTTCGCCCGTTGAGCCACTCAATTATGCTTCCATCTCCGTCGTTGTCATCGGGCATCGGCGGCTGAAGCACGCCGACTGGGATCACGGGCTTGTCGTCGCCGTAGATCTCCTGGAGAAGGGGCAAATACTTGGGTTCGGCTTCTATGCAGCTCCGTAACGCCATAGCCTTGCAAGCTCGGAACACAGCCGAGCCGCGCTCCGTATCGGAGACCCCCGAAGCTCTATGCGTGTTACCGATGTCTCGGAACAGCTTGCGGGCCTCCCAAGGACGGTACTTGAGGTTCGAGGGGAAGGGGATCCACGGCGGCACCTCCGTGTACTGCTCCGGCCTAATGCGCCGGCACCCATGCTTCTCCGCCACCATCGCGGTGCCGTGGAACACGAGGTTCGCAGCCGTAATGATGCTCAGCTCAATGGTCGGCACGTGGTTGTCAGCTGCGACGGTGGGAACCCAGTGCTGGGCGAAGTCTTGGATGATCCAGTCGGGCTTGGCAGCGGCCGCTTTGATGAACTTGGCGAAGGGCTGCTCCATCCCGTCGAGGGCCTTCTTGAGGTAGGGGTCCTCGTCGGGGGAGACGTCCCGGGTGGCCTCTTTGCCCTTGGGGAGGCCTTCGGTCGGAGGGAGTTCGATGGCGACGAGATCGATGAGGTGGGCGATTTCGGGAGGGACTTTGGGGAGCCTCTGAATGTTTCTCGGAGCGGAGACGAAGGAGATGCGATGGCCCCTTCGGGCCAGGTGCTTGGAGAGCTCGAAGAAAGGGAAGATGTGGCCGAAGGCGAGCCATGGGAACACAACAACGTGAAGTTTACCGGAATCTTTGTTAGCAGGCATCGTGTATGCTGTGTAGCTAGTGAAGAAAATGTTGAGTTGGTGGGAAGTTCCATCTCTTGGAGCCTTGCCATATAGGTCTTGCGGGTTATTGGAGTGCGTGCGGTCCAGCTGGATCGGCCATGTGTTTCACGTGGGATTCATGGTTTGGTGGCCAACTGGCCCGGGGGAGCCTTGCCGGGGCCGGCCATATTAAATTAATAATAAGCATTTTAAAAAATAAAAAAATTCTTTAAAATTCTTTAAAATTCTTGAAATTGAAAAAAAAAAGTTTACACTTAATATATGATATTGTTACATAGTATTAAATTTTTTAAAGATATATAGTTTTATAAAAGGATTTAATGTAGAAAAAGTGGCACCTGATCAAATGGATCAGGCGAGAAGACACAAAAAAGGTGGAAAGTACAAGCCCCCACATAAGCTTGTACTCTTTGGGTCCCACCTTTTTATGTTTTGCACCTGATCCATTGGATCATGTGCCACATGCTCTACAATAATCTCTTTATAAAATTATGGTATTTTATAAAAAATTCCAAATAGATATTCTTTTGTTAATTGTAAATAGATAAAAAATTTATAAACGAGAAAAAATTAACTTATATTATTGATAAATAGATACAGTAGTGCCACATGACAGAAATGTGTTTAAGTCCAAAATTTTCGAAAATTCTGGATTGAACATTTAAATTTTATTAATTAAAATCTTTTTTGGGAGGGACTTAAGTCGGCCAGCCTTACCCCTCATACAATGACAAAAAAGAACACTAATACAAATAAGAAAATAATAATAGACGGAAGAAATGAAAATCACGCATCGTGTGCCTCTTCTTCGTCAAAATCTTTAGAAAGGTCCTTGTCCTGCAAGCGGTTTTTAGCATGGAATCAATCCTTCGTGTTGCGGGGTGGAACTCGTGTACAATGAATTTGTATTGATGGAAACCAAGGGCACGGTGGTTGTAATGATGAGAGGGTTTTGGTGGGCTGTTTAACAAGTGATTAGTGGGGTGAAGAGGCTGAACTTGCCGCCGGGGGTGACCACGGGGTCAAATCTCACCGGACGCGACGGAGGAGGATCGGGCGACGGGAGCCGAAGGCGGATGTCGGCCGAGGGGCGAGCTACCCTGCACCACGAGCAACTCGTCAGAAGGGCTGGGTTGGGGTCCAACCCTTAGCACCTCCGATGCCTAAGTTAGTAACTGGACTTAAAGCGGGGGCTAGGCACGCAGGTCGGACTGAGGGTGTGTCGACCGTACGTGACGAGCTATATGTGGGAGAACAAAGATATGGACGACCTTTGCTCTCGTGTGTGGATAATGGATTCAGAGAGAATTTGCCAACCCCTTCACCGTAAGAAATGAGGGGGTATTTATACGTGACAGGAGGTGACTAGATGGGGGGCTGATCTGGCATGCTGACTCGATGTGCTGAGCTGGCCCGGCTGTCAGCGGAAGCTTCGGACGAGGATGTCAGGGGCTGGAGTGTCTGCCCTGCTTTTATCAGACGGCGCAACGGCCAGGGGCACTTTTGTCAGGGTGTCAGGGCGGAAAGCATTAAGTGTCAGGGGGCTCAGCGGCCAGTGGGTGCTTTGTCAGATGGTCGGGCGGCGCTAGTGTCAGTCGTGTCCTTACACTAGGTTGTTTGTCGTACATGATGAACTAAAGGTCCGGCAATGCTATCCCCGGCGGTGGGGTTCGTGGGGACCCGTCGGGTCGACCTGTTCGGGGGTTGTTCGGCCCGGCCGCGCACCTTTTCGGTCGCGGGTCGTGGACCGCTGGCAGTGAGGGGTATTCACGTGCCTCTGTCAGCATCCCAAGCGGCACTGTCTGGGTGCTCCCTGGCGCCCTGCCCCAGGCGGGCCGAGCGACTGCGGTTGTGCGCCTCGGCCGGGAGGGGGCGCTGCGAGGTGCGCCCATTCCCATGTAGCCTCGGACCTCCGGGACGGCGTCCCCTTTGCAAAGGGGTGAGTCATTGAGGTATGTCGGTGGATCTGGGCGGGAGTCGGACTCCCACGATCTTTAGGTCGTAACAATTGCCCCTGGCCTTCGAGCCTGAGGCGGGAGCCCGGCTCGGCTCGGAGGGCGAACTATCTCCGACGTTCCGAGCCGTCGGCAAGGATCCCGGCCCATGCCCGGGGTGGCGGCGTTAGCTTCGGAACTCCCGCCCTACTGGTCATTATTACGATTCGAAAGGAGGGTAGAAAAACGAAGCGTCTCCACGATCGGGTTTGCGACGCGTGGATGAGGTGACTCTCACGCCAGTCGAGGCGTTAAGGACATCCCGATGGGCACCGCGTGGCGGAGGACCGATGGTCGTGATGACCCGGTGGCCCACTTTATAAATAAAAAGGGTTGGAAGGGGGTCGGCGGCAGTTTTCTTCCATCTTCGATTCTTCTCCAGTGTTCAATACTTCCGTCTATCGCTTGCTGGCTTGGTGGCGACTTCCGCCGCCGGTCATCTTCTCCCGAAAGTCTTCCCAATTTGACGGATCAGCAAGGTAATAATAATAATAATTTCTTTACTTTCCGACCGATGGCTTCTCGTTTCGAGGTCAGAGGCGGTAGCCGAGTGGGGGAAGAGGAGCTGGTGGAAGAGGGGGCGTTGCCGCGGGGTGTGCTGCGGTCTAGGGAGAGGGGGTCATGGTGCACCGTGGTTCCGAGAGTGATTGGATCCCTCCAATGTAGGCTGGACGGGATTAACAGGGAGATACGCGCGTGGTTCGTGCGACTGCCCTATGAGGTACGGGTCCCCGGGTTAGAGGAAGCGGTGTGCTCGCTTGGAGATAATGAGGTCGGGGTTTACGTCCGGTCATTCAAGTTGAGGCTCAGTTTCCCGATCCACCCGTATTTGCTTTATCTATTGAACTTCCTGGAGTTGCCGATATTTGCCCTAGCGCCCCGTTCCTGGGGCTTGTTGGTGGGGTTTGTCGTCTTGTGTCTTGCCTGCTCCTTGAGTAGTGCAGAAGAGGGGAATGTATCATTGTGTTTGTGCTAGGAGGGGACGAGAACTTATCCACGGGGTGCCCGACGATGCCGACGAATGGATGAGGGAGTTCGCCTTCATGATGATGCCAAGCGACGTGGTGTTGAGGTCGAACTGGGGGGCGCGGAACCCTCTAGTGAATGAAAGGGTGGAGCTGACTGGGGAAGATCTGGCCAAAGCTCAGATTCTGATGGAACTACCCGAGGCGCACCGTCAGCTAGCAAGTTTGACACGGAGCAGTCGGCTCGCCCAGGATTTTTGGTCCCTATGTATCTTTGCCATTTGGTAAACCTTTAGCTAGGCTTACCCTGATCTCTTTTTCCTTCGTAGGTGGAGACGTGATGCGAGGGACGGAGGAGGTGTCGGGATCGGCCGGAGTCCCCGTCACGGGGGATACTGATCCTTGCGAGAAAGGTAAGGGGTGGCGCATGAAGTAGGATCTCGAGAACGGGGAGGTGGGGTCTCCCGCGGGGAGAGAGCGCATTCGGGACGGAGGGCGGCCGAATCAGGTATCCCTGCTGATGGGCCCGGCAATGATCTTCCTGCGGGCTCGTCCGCGCGGGAGGCAGGTCCCTCCGTCCCGCCGGGGGTATCGGAGGTGGTCGAGCCTTCTAAGGCGCGTTTGGTTCAGAAGTGGCCAAACGGGATCCCTTCGTGGGATATGGGGAGGTCGATGAGCCCGAGTTGTGAGGATGCCCTCATTCATTTCAAGAGGACTCGAGAGGAACTCGAGACGTATCCAGATGACCGTCTCCATAAGTTCCCTTTTCGAGTGGGCTGTGACGATTCGATATTCGAGGATGCGGGGGTGGCAGCGTGCCTCGCCGAATATTGCGTGTTACCGCGAGATCGCGAATCCTTGACTCGTGTGGGGGCGGAACGGTTGTGCGGCTCTGCTGTATGGCATGTCGTGCAGGTAAGCCGGTTCCCTCGTCTCGTCCTTAGGCTTTCTTTATTCGTGCCCCGCTAATTCGGGTCTTTTGTAGATGGTTACGGACCTGGTAGCCCTGCGGGGTCGCACTCCTGTGGCCGCCACCAGAGCGTCTCTTGAGGTAGCGAGGGCGAACCTCGGCGAGGTCAAGGCGAAGCTGAGGGACACAGAAGCGGAGCTGGAGAAGGTTAGGATGGCCTGTGAGGTAGAAAAGGGGCGGGCCGCATACTTTGATTCGTCAAAAGCAACGGTCGAGCGCCAACTCCTAGAAGTGACGCGGGAGAGGGATGACATCCGGTCGTCGCACGCTGCAGAGTTGGCTAGCAGGAGGCGGTGATCGCGATACAAAGGCGGCAAATAGCCGGCCTAAAGGAGGCCCTTGAGGCGGAGAAGAGGAAGAAATGTAGCGTGATGCGGTGGCTGGAGGAAAAGCGGGAAGTTGAAGGCGAAGTGATCGAGGCCACTATCCGCCGCTACCATGACGAGCATGTTGTGCCGATGTTGCAAGAGGCGAGGGATGTGAGAGTTCGCCAGGTGTCGAGAGATGTGAGGGCTCGGTCGGTTGAGAGGTGGCGTCGCTGAGAAAGTGTGTTTGGGGAATCCTGTACCTTCTTGTGTGAGGGTTATAACCAATGTCTTGTTGTAGTGTGCAGATGGTTCAATGTATAGCTTTGTTATTTGGATAAATGTATTGTATTGGTCTTGTGTCGGACTGTCTTCTTCCTTGTTGTGTCAGTAGACTATTAGTTTTGTACGGGACGTCACTGCCCCCAACTTCGCTATGCCGAGGATATTCGGGTCGTCGGGAGAGGGAAGTTGAGATGTACCACGTTTACGACGGGTTTGTTGGGAAACTAAGTGTGATTCCCGGTGGATCGCACGGGCGGGGCGAGGTGGCACAGTCTGTACAGTCGTTTGCGAAGCGTTGATACCGAAATCCGAAATTGGTTAAGCGGCGCATTCTTGTTTCGGCCGCCCCGACGGAGGCCGGACTCATCCTTGGTGCGCGCGACGGATAGAAAGAAGAGGCTAAGGGTGGAGTAGTTTCGAATGGGGGTAATCATTTCGCCAGGATATGTGCGGGAATCGAAGGGGCCTTTTGGCAGTCGCGTGACTAGATGTCATCCTGGCGATTCGACGACAGGCGGGAATCGAGGCGACCCGACCACTTCAAGGTTGACGCGTGGCAGAAGTGACGGCTGCCATTACGCGAATCGTCAGACCACGTGGATCGACGCGGGATAGAGAACGGATTGATGACACGTGTCACGAGGTCGACGGTCACGATGCTTTGCGTAGTCGCGTAAAAAGATCTCAGGGAGGGGAGCGTAGCAAAGCTGATTGTTGGGCGAAGGTTTTGTAAGCGGCTGAAGTTTGTCGGAGCTTTCGTTGTCCTTGCCGGAGTCGTCCTCGTGGAAGCGGTCACCGACGTAGCGTAGCCGTCCGATTCGTCGGAGCCCTTTAGGTAAGAGGTCCGTTTTATCGATATCTTCCTCGACGTCTTCGTTTTGTGGTCAGGGGTCGAGGGCAGTTGGCGAAGGGAGCTCCGTCGCGGGAACTGGGGAGGTGCCCTCGAGATTGCGGGCGTGATGTCGGTGCTGAAGAGGTCCATCGCAGAGATCTTCGAGATGTATGTCAGGCCACCGTATTCTGTTCGTGAACCAGACGCGCATGAGAGGGTATGTTTCACAGGCGACCGCGAGGTGGGAGTGTATGTGTCCTCATTCAAGCAGGGGTTGCGCTTCCCCCCCATCCGTTCGTGTTAGATGTGTTGAATTTCCTGGGGATGCCCTTGTATCGTCTGATGCCCAATGCCATTGGTGTTGTTGTGGGTTTCCTTGTGTTGTACGTGAGCAACCAGGTTTGCCCCTCGCTGTCTTTATTTCGCTATTTCTTCACGGTGAAGAGGTTGGGGGCTTGCTATTATCTCTCTGCGAAGAGGAGCCACCCGCTCATCAGGGGGTTACCCGAGAAGATTAAGGGGTGGCGCAAGCAGTATGTGTTTGTCAGCGTGCCGGAGGATGTGCTGATGAGATCTGATTGGGCGAAGCTGAATCCCGAGGTGAAGGAGGAGGTTGAATTGGGGGACGAGGAGAAACAGGTGGCACAACTTCTAATGGCGATACCGGTGGAGGGCCGAGATTACCAGATGCTCGCCCGGGCTGAGATGATAGCGTCTAAAATTTGGCCCGAAGGTATAATAGATTTTGGTATTAGTTCATCTGAAGTGCTTACCCTGAACTTTCTTTCTTTGGCAGGTCGCACAATGAGTTTGTCCCTTGAGGAGATGAAACGAGCTACGGAACAGGCGGGGCGAACATCGAATAGGACGGTCCCCAAGAGGTTGCGAGAGGAAGGCCTGGTGGGGAGTTCGACGAGGGGGCAGGCGTCCATGAAGAGGAGGAAGCTGCCTGCGAGTTCGTCTGTCCCTGATGCTCCGGGGCGGGGGTAAACCGGTCAGCAGGGGAGCGGGTCTGGGGAGGGGATCGCAACCCCCTTCATCGACCTAGAGGGCGGGGACGAAGGGTCGACTGGGGGAGGGGTGGAGGCCCCCGGGACATGGTCCTCTAGCCCCCGGGTACCCGCTGAAGTGGAAGGGGTAGCCGTTACCAATCAGCAGGGGAGGGCCGAGACGTCGGGCGGCCCGGGCCAGCCAGCCAGCTGGGACAGTTGGCCCTACGGATGTCCGTTGTTCGGTCTAGAGAGGGCCGCCGATCCCAGCTATGAGGCCTCGCTGGTCCGTTTCAAGGCTAAGAGGACCGAAGTCGAGGGTTATCCTGACGAAGCTCTTCATCGGGTGCCATTCAAGGTGAGGGATGATGAGTCCGTGTTCGAGGATGGTGGCGTGGCGGCGAGGCTGGTGGAGAATATTTTCTTGCCCCGCGATAGGGTGGCGCTGGAGGCAGTGGAGCCCGAGGGGCTGTGCGGAACCGCGGTGTTGCACGGCGTCCAGGTAGCTTTTGTAAGCCGGGTGATGTTTGCCAGTGGATTTTATTGAACACCATAAACAGGTTCTCTCTCTCTTTTTTTGTGTGCAGGCCATCAATTTGATGCTTGGAGTGATGAGGCACGTGCCGGCCATACATAAGGCCGAGGGGGCCATAGCTAGAGTGGTGGCCGAGTTCGCCGCCTTTCGTAAGAGTGCTGGTGAGGACATGGCGAAGGAGAGGGAGCAGTGCAGCCGGTATGAGGCGGAGGTAGAGCGCCTGGAGGCGGTCCTGGCCGATCATGAGGTGCAGGCGACCGCGGCTAGAGATAGGTCGAAGGAGCTGGAGGAGGCCCTTGGGAGGGAGGAAGCACGTGCGGTGGGTCTGGCGGATCGTGCGAAGGCCGTCGAGGAGGAGTTGGCTCGGAAGGTCGAAGAATTTCGCTCGTACCAGGACACGACCGTCATCCCCGCCCTCGCAGATGCGATGTCCCGGGGCATGGAGACAGGCTGGGCGGAGGGGTGGGAGGCCTGCTTGGTCCGGATAAAGGAGAGGGTGGCGGGCCTGTCCCCGCCGATTGAGCTCTACCTCAACGAACTCGCAGCTTACGGCGACGAGGAGGAGGGGTACGGCGAGCGGGAGATCGGCGAGGGAGGCGGGGACGTCGAGGTGGAGGTCGAGGCGGAGGCCGACAGGGCGGGGAGAATTCCCCCGAAGGGGACGGGAAGGATGTCGCGACTGGCGGATGCACCGTCGGTGCAGGGAATGTAACAGAGTAGTTTTGTATAGGTGTTACGAAAGAAAGAAAGAAAGTAAAGTTTTGTGGGGTTGATACCCGTACTTTTTGTAATCTTCAGACTCTGAGTGTGTGGAGATTTCATTTCTTGGTTATGCTTTGGTATTGCTGTCTCTAGCCCGGTGATGGTCGAGCTACGCTTATTCCCTTTATTTAGGGTGGTGCGACTGAGAATGTTTTCAGCCGGTTAGACTGTCTCTTTCCCCCGCTTGCTCCGGGGTGGCGGGGGGCGGTGGGGCGCGTGGAGTAGAGCTCGTCCGCCCCCTTTTCGGGGGTTATTCCCGTGCACGAGTGCGCATAAGTTATTGTTAATGGTCTACTGGGAGTAGTCTTTTCATTAGCTTTTATCAAAATGTAATAAACAGGACAAGCACATGATATGGTGTGTAGGTCGGCCTGTAGGCGAACTGTCGAGCTATTCTAGTTAGGTGGACGCCCTCGCTTCATTTGGCGCGTCCATATCCGTCATCGTGCCCCTGAAGGGGTGATGGGTCACTTCAGAGGGTCCACGCCCGGGAGAGGTGGGGAGCGACGTGTCGACGTCGGGGGCGGTTGCGGCTGCTTTATCCCTCGTTCCAGAATTGGGGGGAGAGGGAGACCTTGGTGGTTGCTCTATCCCGCGGGGCTTTGTCCCTCCTGTCGGCTGGAGTCGCCGTAGGACGGGTGTGGGAAGGGGTGGTCTGCCTCCGATCCGTACCTCTCCATGGCGTATGTGGTCCGAGAGAAGTCGAGTGGTGGAAGGCGGGGCGTTGGAGTGTCCGATTGGGTAATTTGGCAGGTCTGCCCCGTCCATCGGGTTGTCGGCCAGCCGCGCCTGCGCCCGCAGGGCGTCCGTGGAGGGGCACGGTATGCCATTGGAGCTCCCGTCTCTGTGCCTTAAGTTGTCTAAAGGAAGGCGGGGAGCTGCAGGCAGGGCGCCCCTCGTGTAAGAGGAGTATCCTATCGGGGGTCATCGTGTCGGGGAAGACTACCCACCCGAGCAGTTGGGGTCCCTTGCATTTTCCGCACCTTCTTGGGGGAGAGAGGAGCCGAGGGATTGGCCTTCCCTTAAATTATCTCTTTCGTCCCCTCCCTTTGAAGGGGCTGAGGGGGGGTATTTATAATGGTATATCTTTATCCTTCCCCCTTTCCCGTAACGCGATGAGCTGGAGCCAGCTTGGAATCGTGCCCCTTGGAAACTTCTCCTGTTAGGTGGCGCCCGAAGTGACTCATCAACTCCTGTTTTTCATCAGGCGTGCTTTTATCAGTGGCGCTTGCCCCGAGCGTCTTTTTGGTTTGATGGGTCATTTCGGTTGTCGGCTTTATTGGTGTCAGGTGTTGCTCATCCGTGTTGGCCCTGCGCGAGGGTTGCCTTAATCCGCGAGTCCTGATTTGTCTCCCGATGCTTGAGATGAGGGATCGTAGGCCAGCTCTGGGAGGGTGGGTAGCTAGGCCCTTGCCACCCTTATAGTCGGACGGGTATTGGGCCGTCGCCTACCCTGCATATGGCGCTCCGGTTTGGGTGGCTAAGCTCCGTAAGCATGCCCCGGAGGTCTTCTTTGGCGGGGGGAGCGAGCGCGTAGCTCGGCCCGTGCCCCTCTCCGGTTTGGGTGGCGAGGATTGGTCCTGCCCCGGAGTCTTTGAGAGGGCGGGTATTGGGCCGTCGCCTCCCCGCAGCCTCTATAGTCGGACGGGTATTGGGCCGTCGCCTACCCCGCATATGGCACTCCGGTTTGGGTGGATAAGCTCCGTAAGCTTGCCCCGGAGGTCTTCTTTGGTGGGGGGAGCGAGCGTGTAGCTGGGCCCGTGCCCCTCTCCGGTTTGGGTGGCGGGGATTGGTCCTGCCCCGGAGTCTTTGAGAGGGCGGGTATTGGGCCGTCGCCTCCCCGCAGCCTTTATAGTCGGACGGGTATTGGGCCGTCGCCTACCTCGCATATGGCGCTCCGGTTTGGGTGGCCAAGCTCCGTAAGCTTGCCCTGGAGGTCTTCTTTGGTGGGGTGGAGCGAGCGCGTAGCTCGGCCCGTGCCCCTCTCCGATTTGGGTGGCGAGGATTGGTCCTGCCCCGAAGTCTTTGAGAGGGCGGGTATTGGGCCGTCGCCTCCCCGCAGCCTCTATAGTCGGACGGGTATTGGGCCGTCGCCTACCCCGCATATGGCGCTCTGGTTTGGGTGGCTAAGCTCCGTAAGCTTGCCCCGGAGGTCATCTTTGGTGGGGGGGCGAGCGCGTAGCTCGGCCCGTGCCCCTCTCCGGTTTGGGTGGCGAGGATTGGTCCTGCCCCGGAGTATTTGAGAGGGCGGGTATTGGGCCGTCGCCTCCCCGCAGCCTCTATAGTCGGACGGGTATTGGGCCGTCGCCTACCCCGCATATGGCGCTCCGGTTTGGATGGCTAAGCTCCGTAAGCTTGCCCCGGATGTCTTCTTTGGTGGGGGGAGCGAGCGCGTAGCTCGGCCTGTGCTCCTCTCCAGTTTGGGTGGCGAGGATTGGTCCTGCCCCGGAGTCTTTGAGAGGGCGGGTATTGGGCCGTCGCCTCCCCGCAGCCTCTATAGTCGGACGGGTATTGGGCCGTCGCATACCCCGCATATGGCGCTCCGGTTTGGGTGGCTAAGCCCCGTAAGCTTACCCCGAAGGTCTTCTTTGGTGCGGGGAGCGAGCGCGTAGCTCGGCCCGTGCCCCTCTCCGGTTTGGGTGGCGAGGATTGGTCCTGCCCCGGAGTCTTTGAGAGGGAGGGTATTGGGCCGTCGCCTCCCCGCAGCCTCTATAGTCGGACGGGTATTGGGCCGTCGCCTACCCCGTATATGGCGCTCCGGTTTGGGTGGCTAAGCTCCGTAAGCTTGCCCCGGAGGTCTTCTTTGGTGGGGGGAGCGAGCGCGTAGCTCGGCCCGTCCCCCTCTCCGGTTTGGGTGGCGAGGATTGGTCCTGCCCCGGAGTCTTTGAGAGGGCGGGTGTTGGGCCGTCGCCTCCCCGCAGCCTCTATAGTCAGACGAGTATTGGGCCGTCGCCTACCCCGCATATGGCGCTCCGGTTTGGGTGGCTAAGCTCCGTAAGCTTGCCCCGGAGGTCTTCTTTGGTGGGGGGAGCGAGCGCGTAGCTCAGCCTGTGCCCCTCTCCGGTTTGGGTGGCGAGGATTGGTCCTGCCCCGGAGTCTTTGAGAGGGCGGGTATTGGGCCATCGCCTTCCCACAGCCTCTATAGTCGGACGGGTATTGGGCTGTCGCCTACCCCGCATATGGCACTCCGGTTTGGGTGGCTAAGCTCCGTAAGCTTGCCCCGGAGGTCTTCTTTGGTGGGGGTAGCGAGCGCGTAGCTCGGCCCGTGCCCCTCTCCGGTTTGGGTGGCGAGGATTGGTCCTGCCCTGGAGTCTTTGAGAGGGCGGGTATTGGGTCGTCGCCTCCCCGCAGCCTCTATAGTCGGACGGGTATTGGGTCGTCGCCTACCCCGCATATGACGCTCCGGTTTGGGTGGCTACGCTCCCTAAGCTTGCCCCGGAGGTCTTCTTTGGTGGGGGGAAGCGAGCGCGTAGCTTGGCCCGTGCCCCTCTCCGGTTTGGGTGGCGAGGATTGGTCCTGCCCCGGAGTCTTTGAGAGGGCGGGTATTGGGCCGTCGCCTCCCCGCAGCCTCTATAGTCGGACGGGTATTGGGTCGTTGCCTACCCCGCATATTGCGCTCCGGTTTGGGTGGCTAAGCTCCGTAAGCTTCCCCCGGAGGTCTTCTTTGGTGGGTGGGAGCGAGCGCGTAGCTCGGCCCGTGCCCCTCTCCGGTTTGGGTGGCGAGGATTAGTCCTGCCCCGGAGTCTTTGAGAGGGCGGGTATTGGGTCGTCGCCTCCCCGCAGCCTCTATAGTCGGACGGGTATTGGGCCGTCGCCTACCCCGTATAAGTCGCTCCGGTTTGAGTGGCTAAGCTCCGTAAGCTTGCCACATAGGACTTCTTTGGTGGGGGGAGCGAGCGCGTAGCTCGGCCCGTGCCCCTCTCCGGTTTGGGTGGCGAGGATTGGTCCTGCCCCGGAGTCTTTGAGAGGGCGGGTATTGGGCCGTCGCCTGCCCGCAGCCTCTATAGTCGGACGGGTATTGGGCCGTCGCCTACCCCGCATATGGCGCTCCGGTTTGGGTGGCTAAGCTCCGTAAGCTTGTCCCAGAGGTCCTCTTTGGTGGGGGGAGCGAGCACGTAGCTCGGCCCGTGCCTCTCTCCGGTTTGGGTGGCGAGGATTGGTCCTGCCCCGGAGTCTTTGAGAGGGCGGGTATTGGGCCGTCGCCTTCCCGCAGCCTCTATAGTCGGACGGGTATTGGTCCGTCACCTACCCCGCATATGTCGCTCCAGTTTGGGTGGCTAAGCTCTGTAAGCTTACCCCAGAGGTCTTCTTTGGTGGGGGGAGCGAGCGCGTAGCTCGGCCCGTGCCCCTCTCCGGTTTAGGTGGCGAGGTTTGGTCATGCCCCGTAGTCTTGCATTTTTAGGTTGAAATTTTCAGGTGGAAATGGCGAAATTCGAAGATGCATAAAGGGAAAAGGATATTTCATTCAAGACTTACAGTTTCTGACTACATCACGACTGGCGTTCCGCGCTCTTCGGAGGGATTAGCCCGCCCTCGTTAAGGGGGCCGAGACGGGCGCGGCAGGTCTGGTCCTCTTCTGCGGTGCCGTCAATAGGAGCCGGCTTTTGATGGCAGGAGTCGTCCCTCCCCCTGGGTAGGTCGAGCACCAGGTTTCGCTCTGGACCCTTGTGTTTGGTCGATCCCACGTAGCAGCTCCTGGACAGCTTCGGGCTTCCCCGCACTGACCCAGCCCCTCGGGGGGTTTGGAACTTGACCATCTGGTGTAGCATGCTGGGGAGCGCTCCGATGGCCGCCATGTAGGGCCGTCCTATGATCTCGTTGTATGCCGACGTAATGTTGACCACAACGAACAGAGTCATTCGGGTGACGACCTGCGGTTCTTCTCCGAGAGTTATTGGCAAGATGATCACTTCTACAATAGGGGTCGAGTGACCGGTGAAGCCGACGAGGGGCCCGGTGCAGGGTCTCAGGTCCGTCGGTCTTAACCCCATCTTTTCGATTGTGGACATAAACAGAATGTCGCAGGAGCTTCCTGTGTCGATTAGGAGGCGGCTGACGATGGCCGTCCCTATTTGGGCCTCGATGACGATGGCGTCGTCGTGGGGCAGCTCGACTCCCTCTAGATCCTCGTCGCTGAAAGTAATGGGAGAGTAGGTTATCCTTCTCCCCCTCGGATCCCCTCCGAAACCCGTCGTCATCACTTGCCTCGCGTATGCCTTTTTGGGTGACGATGACGCTCCTCCGGAAGATGGCCCGCCACATATCATGTTTATACGCATGACCGGTTTCGGGGGGAGAGGTTCTTCCCGCTCATCGTGCGTTGGAGGGTCTGCTCTTCGTGCCCTCCGGTGGTTTCCCTCCTCTCGGTCTGGTCTCCTGCCTCCGACGAAGCCCCCTATGTGGCCCGCCTGGATCAGCCGCTCGATTTCCCTTTTAAGGGTGAAGCAGTTATCGGTGTCATGGCCGTGGTCCCGGTGGTATCGACAATATTTTCGGAAATCTCTCCGGGCCAGATCCGACTTCATTTCCCGAGGCGGCTCCGACAGCAGTCCGGCTCTCGTCGCAGCGGCCATCACCTCTATCAGGGGGGCATTGAGCTGCGTGTAATGCGCCCGTAGGGGGCCTTCTGGTCTCGGGATGACTCTGGTGGGCCCTTGGGCCGGGGCGAACTCTCGGGCCAGGCCAGGGCGATCTTGCGGGCGTCGCCCTGTCGGTTCGCGCCTTGGTTGGGCCAACTGGTCACGCCCTCGATGCCCCTCTTCTTGCCTTGGCTGAGGGCGTGACCGGGGCTCGCCTTGAAGCGGCTTTGTCGGGGGAAAAAGGGCCTTTGTGCCGAGAGTCTCTTCGGCCAATGCATGCCTCTCCGCCATAGCAACCAGCGCCTCATAGTCGGTCGGCGGATCTCGGAGCAGTGATTTATGGAGGCTTCGAGTCCGCAATTCCGTCTTGAAGGCCAGCATGAGTACCTCGTCGCCGCAGGTCACCACCACCCGTCTCTCATCCTGAAAGCGGCGCAGGTATCTACCCGTCGTCTCCCCTTCTCCTTGGACTATCGTGCTGAGATAGTCCAAGGGCTTCTTCTTCATCCGCCCGGCCCGAAACTCTTGGCAGAACTTATGGGATAGCTCGCCAAAGCTTCCAATGGATCTCGCGGGTAGGCCGAAGTACCAATCCAACGCCGTGTCCCTCATACTTTGCGAGAAATGCCGGCACAGGAACGCCTCGTCCACATCCTGCGCCTCCATCGCCCCCGGTATTGTTGCACGTGCGTGAGGGGGTCTCCTCTTCCGTTGTAGGTGGCGAGGTGGGGGGGGTTTGAACCTTACTAGCCTCGGGGCGGACGTGATCCACCGTGCCAGCGGCGTGGCCTCCTCCGGGTAGGCAAGGCTCTCGGGAGCATCCCCCCTCCACCATTCGGGGGTCTGGCTCTGGTCGCGCCTCGTCTGTTGACGGTCCTCCCGCCCCCGGGGAGTTGCGTGACGGTCGTCTCGGGGGACTCCTTCCCCGGGTTGAGGATTCAACAGGTTGCGGGCTACGGTTCTCCCAGTACCATCACCCTCCGACCGCCTCCCCCCGGTTCTCCATTCGCTCCTGATTCTCCCGCAGAAGCCTTTTGCGCTTGGCGGTGAGGAAGCGTAGTTGTCGACATATGGCTTCCTCGCGCTGGCGATCGGGGGAGGGGTGCTGGCGAGGTGGGCTCCCTCCTCCCGGTGGGGATCTGGCCAACAGCGGGCCACGCCCGTCCCCGAGCCGCCGGCCCGTCGCTGTCACCTCCGGGATTTCCCGGTTGCCTTCGTTCTCCCTCCTTAGCCTTTCGCGCTCTACGATGATGAAGCGGAGCTGGTGGCGGGCGGTTTCTTTGTCCTGGTAGGCCCGTCGGGCGGCCTCCGTCGCTTCGTCCAAATGCCTTTGCGCGGCGGCCGCCTCCTCCCGGCGCCTCCACAGCCGCACGACCTCCATTTCCTCTTCCAAGAGCTTCTGCTGGGCCGCAATCTCCTTGGCGAGCCCCCTGTCTCCCCCCTCCTCCTCGAACTGAGGGTGAAGATTCCGTCTCACGCTCGGGGGCTCCGAGGGGCCGGGCGGTGGCTCCGCTCCCGCCGCCGCGTAGCCTCCCCTCGCCTGAGTAACGGCATCGTAGCTCTTCTGGATGGCGCGGGCCGAGGTTTGGACTATCTCGGCACCTATCCCCGGAGGGGGGGTCGGTCGCCGGGGTGATTGGTAGAGAGGGTGGCTCCTGACCCATGTGATCCTTGCCGTGATCAGGGTTCCGAGTGATCAGCATAGAGTCTAACATGGGTGTGACCCTTCGTTCCCACAGACGGTGCCAATTGTTGCGGGGGTGGAACTCGCGTACAATGAATTTGTATTGAGGGAAACCAAGGGCACGGTGGTTATAATGATGAGAGGGTTTTGGTGGGCTGTTTAACAAGTGATTAGTGGGGTGAAGAGGCTGAACTTGCCGCCGGGGTGACCACGGGGTCAAATCTCACCGGACGCGACGGAGGAGGATCGGGCGGCGGGAGCCGAAGGCGGATGTCGGCCAAGGGGCGAGCTACCCTGCACCACGAGCAACTCGTCAGAAGGGCTGGGTTGGGGTCCAACCCTTAGCCCCTCCGATGCCTAAGTTAGTAACTGGACTTAAAGCGGGGGCTAGGCACGCAGGTCGGACTTAGGGTGTGTCGACCGTACGTGACGAGCTATATGTGGGAGAACAAAGATATGGTCGACCTTTGCTCTCATGTGTGGATAATGGATTCAGAGAGAATTTGCCAACCCCTTCACCGTAAGAAATGAGGGGATATTTATACCTGACGGGAGGTGACTAGGTGGGGGCTGATCTGGCATGCTGACTCGATGTGCTGAGCTGGCCCGGCTGTCAACGGAAGCTTCGGACGAGGATGTCCGGGGCTGGAGTGTCTGCCTTGATTTTTTCAGACGGCGCAACGGCCAGGGGCACTTTTGTCAGGGTGTCAGGGCCGAAAGCATTAAGTGTCAGGGGGCTCAGCGGCCAGGGGGTGCTTTGTCAGATGGTCGGGTGGCGCTAGTGTCAGTCGTGTCCTTACACTAGGTTGTTTGTCGTGCATGATGAACTAAAGGTCCGACAATGCTATCCCCGGCGGCGGGGTTCGTGGTGACCCAATGGGTCGACCTGTTCGGGGGTTGTCCGGCCCGGCCGCGCATCTTTTCGGTCGTGGGTCATGGACCGCTGACAGGGAGGGGTATTCACGTGCCTCTGTCAGCATCCCAAGCGGCACTGTCTGGGTGCTTCCCTGGCGCCCTGCCCCAGGCGGGCCGAGCGACTGCGGTTGTGCGCCTCGGCCGGGAGGGGGCGCTGCGAGGTGCGCCCATTCCCATGTAGCCTCAGACCTCTGGGACGGCATCCCCTTTGCAAAGGGGTGAGTCATTGAGGTATGTCGGCGGATCTGGACGGGAGTCGGACTCCCACGATCTTTAGGTCGTAACACTTCGCACACACCGAAGCTTCAATTATATATTCCTTTAGTCTTGTTAAGCGCCCAGTAGTCAATGCGCAGCCGATGGGATCCATCGTGGTTCTTTTGGAAAAGTACATATGTGCCATATGGAGCTTTCGATGGTTCCTTCAGTTGCTTCCGAAGTTTCTCTAACTCAGGTGGAGCCATCCGATAAGATCTCATCGCTGGTGGTTGCGCACCCGGCATCAACTTGATCTTGTGATCTACGTCCCTCTTAGGTGGTTGCTTACAATGAAGTTTCTCGGGTATAACGTCTTGGTACTCCTCGAAGACCAATTGGATATCCTTGAGGAGTTAGAGAGACGTTTCATTCTTACATTGTGCAATATGAAAAAGCTTTTTGCGCCATCTTTCTTCACGATCATGGTCCATCTCACTATGCATCTGGCACAGGAGGCACGCATTGCAGGACCAATACAATATCGGTGGATGTATCCAGTTGAAAGGTGCATGCTTATTCCCTTTAATACTCTTTGGTGGAGACAATCTATACACACACATATATATTTTATTATTTTTATGCTTTTTAACCCGCAAGGTCTTAGGGTTCATGAAATAACTAGTGCACAATCATGCAAAACCTGAAGGTTCTATAGCAGAAAATTATTTATCACATGAGACCCTCATATTCATTTCTCGATATTTGCGAGATGTTGAAACAAAGCTCAATCGACAGCCAAAAGTGATGGATGTCGTTTTCTATAATGACCGTGGGGAGGACACACGATTTAATATGATGGATCTTAACCAAGCACATGCATATGTTTTAAACAATCTAACGATATTTGGCTCATATCACATGTAATAAAGACGAGTGTTGTGCCTTTTTAAATCTACCGATGTTTTAAATTCTATGTTATATTATCTTTCGTTATTTGTATCGCTGCCGACACTAGATAGAGGTCATGAAAAATATGAATGCCAAAACTTTTATCAAAACAGTTACAGACATACATTACAAAGAATTTCATGGATGGTTGCAAATTCAGTTATTGACGCATATTAGACATGTTAACTATATACTTATAGGAAAATTAATATCGAGCTTATTATTATAGTAATATCTTTCATCGTTTTCATGAAGGTTCAACGGCAAATTGATGGATGTGCAAAACTATGTGATGACATTCAAAGCTATGCCAGAGGTCATCATGGTACCGTACATCGTTATGGAGGATATTGTATCAATGGTTTTAGATTAATATTGTTGCAGGTCAAGTCCGCCCAACAATATAATTTGTTTTATGAGGGAATCATGGGTACAATAATTACAAGTTTGGGGTTATCGATGAGGCTAGAGCGACTAGGAATGCACTTCGTAGGCAGAGAATCCAAGGTCGCATGTTGGTCGCCAAAGGTCACCAACTCCTATTAGCTGGGGCGAGCTTCCTGCGAGAAGAACAACTCGTCAGGAAGACTGGGTTGGCTGTCAACCCATAGCCTTTCTGGTGCTTACGTCAATGGGTGACTTTTAAGGAGTATGTCGGACACGCTTGGCGATCTTAAGGTAGATCGGCGTTGCGTGGCGAGCTTATGAGGAAGGCACACATATATGGGGGATATCCGACCTTGAATATTGGATAGAAGTTATAGATTTCAACTAACCAACCCCCTCCTTGATGGCTAGAGGGAGGTATTTATAGGGTTGAGAGTCGGTTGTTCGGCGTCAGATCATCTGTCGAGTCTGCTTAGCTAGAGCACAAGTGGAGACGCGATAGGTCGGCAAGGGTGTCAGAGATATTTTCGCATTAATGGGTGTCAAGTGGTGTCAGAGGCATTAATGCATTAATGGGAGACGCGATGGGTGACCATCAGTTCTCGTGGCGTAGGTGGCCCTACGTCATCCTGTTAGAGATATTTGTGCTAAGCCGCCCTTGGTAAGAGCCAAGCTCGGTGACCGAGCTTGGTGTCTTAGGACCGTCTGGCCGCGCTTCCGGTTAGAGAGTAGGCAAACTTCTTTTGTTGACCCTGATGGCTAGTTTGTCGCTCGAAAGGCGAGCTTCCCAGTGTCGTGACGACCTTCCGGTTAGGCTTGTTCTTATTCGGGATGGTCGGAGGGCTGTTCGTTTGGGCTTCAAATATATGGGTCTTTATTATCTGGTCCGGCCTTAAGGCCGTAACAATTGCCTCCGTCATTTGAGTTCGAAACGGCAAGCCCGGCTCAGCTCGGATGACGTGTCGCACTCCCATTGGATGAGGGCTGGTCGGCAGCATTTAATTTGAATTGACCGCCAAATCTTCTCAGGTCATGATAGCAATTCGACGACAGGGGAGGATTCGAGGCGTTCGACCGCTCAGAGAATGACGCATGGCTGACGTGATCGTGGGGGGAAGTCGAGGTGCCAGGTTCGCCCAGATCTTGCCACGTGTCCCGCCTTCGACGGTTGAGATCACTCGACTCTCCCTATAAATAGTGACGGTGGGGGCAGCGAGAGGGAGTTTCTGCACTCAATTTTCAAAATTTTTGCTTCCATTCTTCGTTGCAGAGAGCTCTCGCTGTCGTCCGTCACGTCGTCGTTCGTTTGCAACCTTTGGAGCTCCGTTCATCTTCCTTCTTCTAGGTACTCTCTTGATCCATCCAATGGTTTTGTCTCCTTCTTTCGCTTCAAATTCATACGTCGATGGGTGGTTCGGTGAACTGGAGGAGGGCGGCACCGTAGAGTCGGAGGAGCCACTGGTGTCGAAGGGGCCATCGCTGTCTCGGCTAGAGGAGTGGGAGGTAGACCTAGCCGTCGGGCATGCTGTCGCCTCGTCGTCAACGATTAAAATGGACCCCAAGAAAGGAAAGGGGTCTAGGTCGGCCGTCAAGGTTCCGGGCGGCGGCGAAGTCATGACAGTGGTCCCCGCGGAGATCCTGGCCCAGATGTCCCAACTGCTGACCTCCTACATCCCTGAAATCCTGTAACGACTGCTTTTCATGTATCTGGATTTATTATAATATAATATATGTTTTGGTGGATTTTCTCCTCATGTGTGGTTTTCGTCTCCGTAGCTTTCATTTTCGATCGATTCGTCGTATCTTCTCGTTTCTTCCTTAGGATTGTCGATTTTGAAGGATGTCATTCGTGACGGACTTCACAGCGGTCGTATCATACTATTAGATCAAGCCTAGGAGTCTTAGGAATCGATCCCGGGCCCCGCGCTCCGTATCGGAACTTTTTGTGCTCATTAGCCGGTATAAGAAGGGGCACCGACCGACTAGATGACGATCCAGTTGGTCGGCAATCCTTCTTGGACCGACTAGTTGGCTTTCTAAATTTCTCAGGAGTTACTGTTTATCATTAGTCGGTCTAAGAACGTTGGTTGACCGACTAGGTTGCAAACTAGTCGGTCGGCAATGCTTCTTTAACCGACTAACACATCATCTAAATTTTAGTATTAGTTACTGTTTACTCTTAGTCGGTCTAAGAACGTTCATCGACCGACTAGATGCTAAACTAATCGGTCAGTATTTGTTCATGGACCGACTAATTCTAAATCCTATTTTCGTTCAGAAGTTACTGTTTGCACTTAGTCGGTCTGCGTTGGTCGACCGACCGACTAGTTGCCAAACTAGTCGGTCAGTGGTTGCTCTTTGACCGACTAACCTGTGTTAAAACCCTAATTTCTGGGCATCCTCCAGCCCATCCTATTTAAACCCAACCCAAACGTTTTCTTCTTCCTCAACACGACCCAAAACCCTAAAATCTTCCCCTTTGAGCCCCCATCTTCCTCCAAGCTTCATTCCTTCATTCCAAGCCCTAAATCCATCATCCAAACCATCCATTCACTCTATCTACCTCTCATCTTCCACAAATCTCCATCAAATCCCCAAA
Source organism: Scilla litardierei (assembly GCA_030789695.1). Lineage (NCBI taxonomy): Eukaryota > Viridiplantae > Streptophyta > Magnoliopsida > Asparagales > Asparagaceae > Scilla > Scilla litardierei. The sequence goes on along the minus strand of CM061134.1, from coordinate 210,217,099 downwards.
ATCCCCCAAAACCCTAATTCTCCAAACTTCCCCATAGGTTCCCAGATCTGATCCTAGGGTTCTCCGGAGTGTTTCTTCCGCCTCCTCTCGGTAAGAAATCGATCTACCGTTGTTTTCATAACCTATTTATATTTTTTATGAAACCCTAATAAAATTTCATGTTGTTTGATGATTGTTCCCCCATAACAGCGATTTCCCCGTAGATTGGCATCCGTGTGACGAACCTTCGTGATCGTCATCCCCGGTGCTAGGCAAGTGAAATTTGCCACTTAGGGTTTAGGCCATGTTTTAGGCCATTTGCTTGTTGTAGGCGTAAAAGAGGCTAGGCGACGAAATGATACTCGCCTAGGCGCAAATTTGGGGAACTAGCTTGACAACGAAGCTAGTTCCGACATATAGCATGTCGCAAAATTACCATGTCATGTTTACTTTCCATTAACGGTACGCGAATTAATTGTCATGTCATTGCATTCTCTAAGTGCTTTTGTGATTGCGTAGCTTTGCTATGAATGCTTGTGTTCCTGGCTCGTGTTCCAGAAGCGGGCCATGTGTTGGTTGATAGCCAATACCCGAATTGCTTGTTTCCGGCTAGGTGCACCCCTACGCCAAATGTTTAAGAATGCGAGCTCATGTGCGGGGCAACCCCGGCGCACTTGCTGAGCTCATGTGCGGGGACCCTGGCTCCATTACGTGTGGGTATTGGGGGTAAGAGTTAAGCGGCCAATCAACTGGGAGTCTGCCCGATCAGCAACTGCAGTGGTAAGGCGTAAACTCTGGGTTTTGGGGTAGTTGTTAAGCGGCCAATCAGCGAATGTGAAACCATTTAGCTGTAAGGCGTAAACATCTACAAACAACGTGAATAGTGAATTGATTGAGATTGATAGTAGCTTGGCTACTCTTGTCTTGTCCCGAAGATTGTTCTCTTGTACAAATTGTCTTGCCATGTCTTGATTGTGCACTCATGTTATAACTGCCATGTCATGCATACTATAACTGCTAGGTTGCTATTTGCCTTACTTTCAGTTTCCTTGCCCAAGTCTTTTAGACTTGCTGACATGTGCCCCTTTACTCTTTTGGGTGACACATGTTAGATCCTGAGCCTGAGTACCTTGTTGAGGACGAGGTGTTTGCTGACGCCAAGCCCGAGCTTGTGTTTGACGGGGAGTACGTGGACACTGGGGACCAGTCCTAGTGTCTTCGTTGTGTTTTACTTTTGTTTAGACAGTTGTTTTGTTATCGGTGCGTAGCACCTATACTTTGTTATGTTGTTGCTTTGGTTGGCCTTGTTCTGGGCCTTTAGACTCTTTTCTTTTAGCCCGGTGGTTTTTCTGGATGTTGAACTTATTTTCATGTTGGACAATATTTGAGATGTGAGATTTTATTTCAGTCTCTTCTTGTATTATTATTGTTGTTCCATTGTGGTTACAGGGACCTGCTTATGTTTTATTTACGCTTATCGGGTTTGGGGCTTCACAGCTCCACTCTCGTGCGGACCTTTTCACGTCTCGCCTCCATTTTAGGGAAGCGGGTCGTGACAAATCCGCTCCAAGTACATCCGGCCGCCCTACACTGTCTGCATCCCTGAATACAACAAGCGGGTCTGCTCCCCAATGGACAACGAGGTCGACGTATACTAACCGACCTTCGGCCTTGGGCTCCAATTATCATTCCATCCTTTCCTCCTCCCCGTCCTTCATTTCCTCGAGATCCCCCTCTTTCAATAGGTGCCGAACTCTATAAGTTCCGTGGTCGACTTTCTTGTCCTCTGCTCCGCCAGCGACATAAGTCCGACCCTGCCGATGTTCCAGTACTTGTATGAGGCGAAGAGGAAGGGGGCGTACTACTACGTCTGCATAAGGAGGGGTCGACCTCTCGTCCTTGGTCTGCCGAGCAAAGTGAGAGACATGAAGGAGAGGTTCGTCTTCGTCTCGACGCCGTCGGACTTGGCTCTGAGGTTGAACTGGGGGACCTTGAATCCCTCGGTGAACACCGAAGTGGTCCTCGAGGGGAACAACCTATAGAATGCCAAGATCCTAGAGGAGAACTCCAAGGTGAGCAGGGACTTGAAGGGCCTAGTCGCGGACGAGCAGATCGCCCAGCACGTCTGGCTCCAAAGGTACTTCGATTTTAGCAATCAACGCATGACATGCTCACCCTGATATGTCTTCTTTTTGCAGGTGCGGCCATGCTTCTTTTGAGAGATGAGATAATGAAGCTGGCCAGGGACGCAGCGACCAAGGTTCCAACGGCCAAGGTCAAGTGCAATGAGCATGCGTCCAAGGGCTTGACAAAGGTCGGGCATAAGAGGAGCCATGACGTGGCGATCACCGCTCGGTCCGTGAGGGATGAGCTGAGCAAAAAGCTGAGGAAGGAACCCGCGTCAACCGCTCACTTTTCCCATATGAGCGAGGCAGCGTCGGGCGGACTTGTCAACCTCGACCCGGTCGAACCTGTGACTGAAAAAAGTCCAAATATATATCCCATAAATAAAAAAAGTGCATAAAATAAAGACAACTTGGGAACTTTAAGAAAAGCCACTTTCTCTTTATGCTAGCGCCTTCATCTCCATAGGGTGGTCCTTTAGCTTTGACTTTTTACATTTATAATCTCACTTACAGATTTTCTCAAAAAGGTAAAAAATGCTGAAAAGATGTAAAAGTGTCGGAATCCTGTCTAATCCCTAAAAACATAGTCTAATAGCACATCCATGCAGATATTATATGAATATACAACCACTTAGATATATGACATCACAAGCATAGATTAAGAATTAATCTTAAAAAAATGAAGTGCGTGCTAAAATATTTTAAAACATTTAATCATGATCCATTTTCATTTATATTTATTTTTTCGCCTAACCCTATCACAATTTAATATTTCTTTAATTATTGGGCTTTTGAAGCACAAATAATTTAAAACGAAAATTATGTGAAAATGGGCTAATTTTCAGGCTTTTGGGCCATGAAAGCAACCGAAATAGGGTTAATGTGCATCTCCCCAAACATGGCCTGTTAAGGGCTAGGGTTTCGAGAAACCCTAGGGAGGCCCGTGGCGGCTGCCGCGGCGGCTGGCTACGCCCTTTCAGGCGCGGCCGGCCATGCCCTTTTGGGCATGGCCTGGCCGTGCACGAAGGCACGGCCATGAATCATGAAAATTTGATTTTTAGAGGGAAAAAATCGATTTTTACTGTTTTTAGACATTCAGATCTAAATAAAAATTCGATTTTTACTATGTTCATGAACTACGTGATCTAAAACATGCAGATCTACGGGAAAAGCAAGTCTAGATCTTAAAAAAATTAAGCATTTAGCTCTAGATTCGGTTAAGAAATCTAGACGACGGTCGATGAAGGATACCCTTTACACTCCCCGTTGAGAAGAACTAGATTTTCTTAAAACTGACCATGGGGATGAACTCTTCCTTGAGAGCCGTCGTCTTTTTTCTCCGAGCGTGATCGTGCTGATAACGTGTTATGAAGGGAAAAACATAAGGTAAAAGGTGTAGCGGGTTAGAAACTACATGCCCTCGTATATATAGCTTTCAATGATGAGTGGATACCCAATAAGTCTATTAACAACAATAACAATTATTGTGCCTTAATTTTGAGGAGAACTAGGATTTTGAATTTTGAAGTGAGAAAAACTTAAATGATATGACTAGTTTTTTCACAAAATATGAATTATTGGCAAGTAATTAACAATAAATCACGTGATTTTTATTCCAAAATAAACATCGTCCTACGGGGAAAATATCTGAGAAAGAACCACAGAATTCAATGAAACAAGCACCGATTACAATCACCACCCCTCACTCACTCTAATTTCTTGGCCGTCGTTCGATTTTCCCGCAGAAACTGAATAAAACCATCGACATACTTATCCTGGCCCTCTTTGTCGGTGACAACACACCTAAATTCTTCAGCTTTCTTCCTGCAGTTCTCTCCGCCGCCTTCAATCATCACCAATTTCAGAGCTCTGGCGATCGATTCTCTGGTGAAAGACCCATCCTCTTCGTTCCTTTCGACCTCGATCCCGTACCCAATCTCTTCCATTTCTCTGGCGTTGAGCCACTGGTCATTGGATATTGGCAGCAGAACGAGGGGATGCCCGAACTGCAGGCTCTCGATCGCGGAGCTCCACCCCGAATGCGTCAAGAATCCTCCGACAGCTTCGTGTGCCAAGATCCTCAGCTGCGGCACCCATCCCTTGCAGACGAGCCCGTAATCCTTAGTCCTCTCCTCGAACCCCTCCGGCAAAAGATCAACGTCGTCGGGCATGCCGGCAGGCCTCCTAACGGCCCATAGGAAGGGCAACTTGGCAAGCTCAAGCCCGCGTGCTAGCTCCAGCATAAGCTCACCGCTCAGCATCACCTCGCTTCCAAAGGCGATATACACTACGGACTTGGATTTCTGACTGTTGAGCCACTCAATTATGCTTCCATCTCTGTCGTCGTCGTCAGGCATCGGCGGCTGAAGTACGCCGACGGGGATAATGGGCTTGTTGTAGATCTGTTGGAGAAGAGGAAGATACATCGGTTCCGATTCCATGCTGCTCCGTATCGCGAGCCCCTGGCAAGCATCGAACGCGACCCCTCCTCGCTCCATATCGGAGACACCCGTGTCGTGCTTCGTGTCGGCGAACCCCTGGAAGAGCATTCGGACCTCGTAGGGGCGGAAGGCGAGCTTGGACGGGAACGGGATCCACGGGGGCGGGGCCGCAAACTGATCAGGCCTCGTCCGCCTAAACCCGTGCTTCTCCACTATTTCCGCCGTGCCGTGGAACACTAAATTGGCGGCGGTGATGTTGCTGAAGTAGATGGTGGGAACGCCGGCCTCGGCGGCGATCGGCGGGATCCAATGCTGGGCGAAGTCTTGAATTATCCAGTCGGGCTTGGGGGCGGCCTCTTTAATGAATTTAGCGAAGGGCTGCTCCATCCCGTCGAGCGCCTTCTTGAGGTAGGGGACGTCATCGGGCGGAAGGTCGCTCGTGGCCTCTGCGCCGTCGGGCAGGCCGTCCGTCTTAGGGAGATCGATGGGGATGAGATCGAAGAGGGCGGCGATTTCTGAAGGGACTTTTGGGAGCCTCTTTATGTTTCTCGGGGCAGAGACGAAGGAGATGCGATGGCCTCTTCGAGCTAGGTGTTTGGATAGCTCGAAGAAAGGGAGGATATGGCCGAAGGCGAGCCATGGGAACACGACAACGTGAAGGCTATTGGAATCATTGTTATTAGCCATTATGTATCCAAGACTCTGATATCTTGGAGCACTATACACGATGGCGTACTGCGAAGCGCATTATAGTCGGTCAGATTGCTGGACGGTAGGGGCAGTGCGGTCCAGCAAGATGCGTCCACGTGATTCACGTGGGATGCGTCCACGAGATAAGATGAAAATGACTGGCCGTGATTCAGCAGGCCACATGATACGGTACCGGGAATGGAGCGTGTGGGCGTTTTATAATAGAGAAATGCTGTATGCACCTCATTCTTTGAGGTGCATGTCCTTTAATTTTGCTTTAAAAAGAAAAAATATCACATCTTAAGTCTAATCTTTCTCATATTTTGTCAAAAATAGCAAAGTTTTGCACTCATCCCAATCTGCACCTCAATCTTTGAGGTGCAGATAGCAACTCTCTTATAATATACAATGAGCCGTGCTGTCTGCACCGCAACATTTTGCGGTGCAGACACGGAAATTTGGGGAAGAAACATGTCGTTGTGATGTGATGCGACTCATATGGGTCCGTGTAAGTACTTTACGAACGCATTTGGAATTATTTGCTGGAGAATCAGCTCCATCAGCCTTTTGACCAACAAAAGGTTGAAACAAAGCAAAAAGAAGGCTGACACAGTAAAAAGCAAACAAATTGCCATGTCTTGAGAAATCAGCAAACAGTAAAAAGCAAAAGCAAAAACAGTAAAAAGCAAAAACGTGAAGAGACACGAAACAAAAAAGCAATAACAGTAAAAAGCAAAAACGTGAAGAGACATGAATATTGTTTGGGCACTTTCTTCTCTGTTCGATCGACTGCAACACTTCATGACACTTATCGATAATTCTTCAAATCCATCCATTGCGAATCCTCCTTTCTTTGAAAGTGTTTTCGAAATTCATTATTAAATTCTTCGCTCGGTTTAACTTCTTTGAAAACTCTTTCTTATATATTTAAAATTTCTTGCTTTTCGGTTAAATTAAAATTCCTTCTTGGATTATAAAACTTCCTTAGTTATAGATTTTCAAGTTATTATCTAGTAATTATTTCTAACCGGTATCTTCCGTATTCTAGTTTTTAAAACCTTGTTATCATTTTGATAATTCAACATATATATTATTCTTTTTTTTCTAGACTACAAAATTTATTTCTAACCACTTACCTTACATACTTTTAAAATATTTTTCTAAACTAAAGGGGACTTCAAATTTTTATAAATATCAATCCTATGTTCATCGTGATCACATTTCAAAAAAAAAGGAAAATCTTTGTATAACTTATTTATTTATTTATTTGTTTTTCATTTGCAAAACAATCGCTACCACATCCTACTTTTATTTCTTCATCTAACTCTTTTCCAAATGATAATGATCTGCTCACTTTTCCCTACATATTTTTATAATTATAAAAGTATATGATATCATATTTTACACATAATTCTCTTTCCATCTATCAAATTATTTTGAGAAATATTTTCGTCACACCCAACCAACTACCTCCTTATCTCGCCTTATTTGAACTCGTTCCTTCCGAATCATTTCGTTACACTCATGGCTTCTGTTTTCTTTAGGTTGTGTAGACATTAGTCCTTGTAGTTGTCAACGTTATCTTCGGTTTAGGAGTAGGCCCTTTGGTAGGTGATGTCGTCGTGGTGCATGAGTATATGTAGAGTGCGTAGACCTGTACGAATGTGTGTTCTTTAGGATCCTGATGATTGCCCTTGTGTCTTGAATGTGTGCTCAGTGTTAACCCTGTTATGATTGAAGTTGTCTGAATGACGGTATTCATACATATATGAATAGGGTCATAGCAGGCGATTTTCCTTAGACGTAGTTTTCGCGGTTATAGAATAGCTTATCTTTGACTGCGTGTGACGGTATCAAAACTTTGTTTTCTTTTAAACCAAATCTTTATAGTTTTAAGACTAGCTCACAAGATCACGAATCACTCATCCTCCCTCATCCATTACCACAACTCCACACTTTTCCAAATGTTTTAAAATATGTCTTTGGCCTTAAGTTTGCTTTCTCTTCTCCTCTTTCTCCCTTAGAAATGTTATGTTTATTGTTATGATATTATTGGAACTAGGTATTACTGTTATAGGATTTTGTTTGTAGGTAGGCTCCGGGTGAGATGAGATTTATTATAGCTATGATTAACCGATTTTTGGAACAATGGGATATTGGAATAGATTTCTTTCGGACGAAAAGAATAAGGTGTCCAAGACTTATTTATAATACCGATGTGAGACTGACTCAATGGAGAATTCTGGTTGAATGAGATTTTATGCGTGAAGATGAGAACTTATCAGATTTGAGGCTTAGACGAATGGTAGATAGGGATGGTTACAGAGTATGGTAGGAGTTAGAGTGATCATGAGATTGAGTAGAGCTTTTATTAGCATCGAGACTTGATTGTTGAGTTGACATGAGAAGACATTGGGAGTAACACGACGTGTTGAGATAAATGGATGGTTAGGTTGTCGGATTTAATATTGGTTGAAAATAATTATAATAAGTAGGAGGAGATGTGATTTTGATAGTTCGATTATTTGGCGGATAAATTTATGGGAAGATGTGACATGAAATGTATTGAGGACATGGCGGTTGTTGATTTGTGAAGGTATTATAAGATAGACAAAGTTTTGTCTTAAATTGGTGATTGGCTAGAACATCTTTTTAGCGATTGATTGATGTTGGGAAGAGATTGGGATATTTAAGGATGTTATGGAGCGACGTATGGTATTAGAAGATAATTATTATTTTTATGAGAACTTGGAGTTGGACATTGGAACTGCAGTGATGGGTCTATAGTTAAGTGTTAAGATAGGAGTTTAGTCGTAGCATCATCCAGTGAAAAGAAGAGTAATGATGAATTGCTGTGGAACGCTGGTTGAAGTTGTAGGAGTAGCGATCTTATGTGAAATATGAGAGTTGCGGGTATAAGGATATATAGATATTTTTATTATTAGTATAAGTGATTCCGAGGGCGGAATCATTTTTAAGGTGGGTAGAATGTAACGGTCACTTTCCGACCGTGCGTGTTTTAGTGCGTAGCTGTGTTTTGTGTGCGTTTTGTGTATTTGATTTTTATTACTGTTGTCCATAGTTCAGACACGCGACCGAACCCCATGATCTCGATCCTCTCGGAGGCGCGATCACCCCGGTACCTTCGTTGAAATTTTCGGACACCTGTGGACCAACCTACCATTATTTTCACTATCAATTATTAAAACTTTTTTCTTAATTATTTAAATTTCGGATTGGAAATTGATGGTGTTGTGCATTTTTTAAGCCTAGCACAATGCTAGTGCTGATAGTTAGGTTACTAATCTTATATTATATAACTAACCTACCCTAGCATTTATTATTTTGAGGCTAAATTCATAACCTGATTAAGATGTTGAACTAAATTATTAGTTTAATAAGTCTAATGCTTTAAATCAAAGTATCTAATGGTTTTAAAAAAACAAAACCTTATTAATTAAGTTTTATTATTAAAATAACATTTTAAAAACTCAAACGTTTTTATCCAAACAGTTAAAGAGAGAGAGGGGAATCATTTGAAAAAAAACAAGCTTATCATTATTTTAAATACCCTAACTTGTTAACTAATATACCCTAATCTAAAGGCATCATGCTGTTAATGCTACTAAGAGAATCAAATCTTTAATCAAAACAATTCTCTTAGAAACTAACTTATTATTATCCTATCAAAACCGTACGATTAATCCCCTCTCCCCCACTATCACACGTTACCCTCTCTCTTTCTCTTTCTATATAAAAAAAACCTATAATCTAACCTAGGTCTAAAAAGAAGCAGCCGCCAGCTAGCCCCTACGCTCATCCCCTCTCCTTCACTTCCAACGCACCGAACCCACACCTCCACGTTTCCCCTCGCCTCAGACTTCCCCACGACGCCGAACTGCTGCCACGATCCTTCCACATCACCGACGTCCCCTCCATTCCCTCTCCTCTCACCCGATGGCCAGCCACGCAGGCGCCTTCTTCTCCCCTCCGTGATCGCCTGCCACCACGCCCAGACCGCCCTCTCCCCTCTGTCGCCGGCCAACCCCCTCTCGCAGGTCACCGCCATCCCTGCCTCCCGACGGGCTGAGATTCCTCTCATTCGCTCTGCTCCGGTCGACTGTTCCCTTGCTGCCGCCGGTCATCTCCTTGCTACTGTCCCCTCCGACGAACTGCAGACCTCTCCTCTCCGAGGCTTCCGGCCACCTCCCCCTACCACGCGCCACCGCCGAACAACCCAACCGCTGCCCCTTCTCTATCAGCCCTCCTCAACAGCGCCTCGACCCATGACCCCTCCGTTCGACCCAGCCTCCGGCCAGCAGCCTCCATCACCCGTACCGCAACTCGTCGCAGCCACTCGTTGGACGCCGACCAGCCTTGATGCGCTTCCGCCATATGCATGGGTAACACAACGAAAATACGTAAGTGCCCACCTTATCATTTACAGTGTATGTTTGGAGATAATATTGATTATGTAGTATACATTGGAATCTGTACTCTAAGTATCCTACATATTTATAAAACAAGTGAATTGGGTGTATGCTGTTAGTTAGAATGCTAAATTAAGCTCATGCAAAAGTACCCTAAGAGAGTAGACTGTGATTTTGGTGATACACAGGTTGTCGCAGTTTATACAGTATTGAATAATACAGAACAAGAACCAGGGCTGCTATCTATGCATGAACAGTACCCTGATAAGTCTTAAGTATTTGTTAAAAAGTAGGTTAATACCCCATAAGTCATGAACAGAATCTTAAATGTCTGAGCAGTATCTTTTTTAATTTAATTTATATATCTCACCTTTGGTATCGGTTAGTTATAATATGGACAGTAGCCTAGTAACTTGTAGCTCTTGTGAACCTGTGAATAGATTGTATAAGACTGCACGAGCATGCCATAAAACATGAAATTGAAATGAACTTCGTTCTAGTGTTGAGAACCTAACAAAATGATCTATTATTTATTTTTAAGCCGAAACGATCCCGAGACGACCTTCACTGCTCTACCCGCAGTCGGGGACACGAGCACCGCCACCGTTTCCAGACCCGACGTCAGATTCACGGTAAATCATCATTCAGGTTGGTTTCCCCTAACTCATAGCGAAACCCACACTGTAACAAACTGAACCCTAAACTAAAACTGGACAACTCAAACTTATCTCTTCACGTCTAGTTTTAGTTTAGGCCATTCCTCCTGTACAAGCTTATCTCTTTACACACCCCCTTCGTAACCCCATCGCCGTGACAGCCAGCCCCATTGCAACCCTTACAGGTCAGTTCTGTATTTTACTAGAGAGATGTTTATAAAGTGCCTATGCTAGTTTTCTCCCTCATTTAAACGACTTTGCAAACCATAATGCTTGTGTATTGCTTGAAAAATACAGCAAGACGCATCTCGTGTTCAATGATGACATTCAGGTAACAGGCTAGAAAATTTTGTATCCACATCAAATTTTTTCGCAGTGAGAAGGGGTGCTTCTCTACATAATTACACGCAGTCCGTTTTATTTGATCAATGCAGGGAACAGCTTCCGTAGTCCTGGCTGGGCTTATTACGTCATTGAAGTTGGTTGGTGGATCCCTTGGTGACCACAAATTCTTGTTCCTTGGAGCCGGCGGTGCATAGTTTTACTCCTTTTAGAAGTTCATTTGCCATCAATCTTTGTAAGTTTTCATAAGCCTACCCTTTGCTGACTGATTAATCAAATATCTATGAAGTCATCTGTTAGGCATAGAGCACGTAGATTTTTTGAGACAATCTTTTACCATGCTGCGTAGAATCTTGATACGACTCCTTTATCTATGTGCATGCCTTTAACTGAGAATATGGAATCTAGGACAGAATTCCTCGTAGGTTGCATCTGTTAAGGTGCATGTACTCGTAGGTTGCATCTGTTAAGGTGCATGTTATACGTACATGCCAACTGGCTTGCTTAAGCCATGGTGCCATCTGCCATGTATATTCTCATCTTAGGCTATCATGATCTGGGCCATGCTCTTTCTAGCTATAGATGAACCACACTCAGACTTCTTAGATTACGTGTATGTAAAATTGAACAACAAACTGCAAAGGGTTAATGGCACAGAGATACTGCTGGATTTCATCTAGTATGTTTTTTGCTTAGTTGATCAAGTAGTTTTGGCTTTCATGTTTTCAGCTAAGAGTGGATTCTTTGTTCTTTTATTTTTAGTTTATGTGGAATTTTCTTTCTCCACCTAGTCGGTTTTGTTTAGTTGATCAAGTAGTTTTGGAGAGCCCATGATCGATTTTTAAGCTTAATTTCCTTTCTTTTTTGTTAACTTCCCGTCTTTTGAATGCAAGATTTTGTAAATATCGGGGGAGATGAGAAATCTTTATCACAAGTTAAATTATTATAAATAGATACACGAGCATACTTAATAAACTATTTTTTCAAACTTGTATTCGGACAAAATACGCAACAAACAACAATAACTGAACTCAAGAAGGAGAGAATACATGATACGCTAGATACATAAATATAGGCATACAGCTGCTAAACAAATGGGTTGGGGTTAGCTTTTTGGATTGATTTATAAATTAATTTATATCAAAGAAAATATCTATTTTATAAAATAGGGATGTTATCAAGAGAAATTGGATAAGAGAAATTTGACAAGGGAAATTGGATAAGAGAATTTGGACAAGAGCATATACATACATATATTTATTCTTCCCCCCCCCTTTCCGACCGTTTTTCCCAGTCACGTGCACGTGTGCACGGGTTATTTGCCAGTATATTAATAAAATAAATATAAACGTGTATATTTTATATTAACAGGAATCGATTCCCAAGCTCGAGCAAGACCGATAGCCCTAGCTCCAGCCCTGCCTTCCTGGAACTATCTCCATTCAAGTAAGTGGTTACATTTATAGCTCTCTAAATCGTGCAATGTGTATGTTTAAGGATTAATATGACCTTTGGCAGTGGTTGGAAACAGTTTATGGTCATTTGTGAACATTGGTGGACGTGTATAGAACCCAGCTTTGGGGGTTTAAGAGTATTTGTGATAATTGAGGTTTTGTTGTAGGGTTTGTTGAAGAATATGGAATACAATAATTGGTTAGACGGAAATTACTATGAACGGTATAATGAAATTAATTTGAACGAGCCTCCTAATTGGCTATTTCGGTAAGTATGATTTTGCACTAACTATATTTATAATTGTTAATGAAACTTATACATATTTGACGAATATTGTAGGATGATATTCTTGAAACGAATTACGAGCCTGAATCATATGATCAAACAGTAGACTGTACAGATGATTTCAACACTGACGAGGTTATTATTGCGCCTCATTTTAATTCCCAAAACCGTAAGAAGCTTCATTCACAATATAATACATTTGATTTAACACAATCGCAGGTGTTTGTTACTCGTGATGATCTCGTAAATTGGGTGAGAGATATTGGAAAACGTAATGGATATGTCATTGTTATAAAGCGGTCAGATACGCCACAACCGGGGAAGAAAGGTTCTGTGACATTGGTGTGTGAGAGGAGTGGAAAGTTTAGAAAGGACACTTACTCCAAGAATGTTCCAGACGAATTAAAAAGGAAAGGGACGGGAACAAAAAAATGCGATTGCCCATTTAAATTGAACGGGATGCAATTGACAAATGGGGGTGAATGGGTAGTTGTTGTAAACAGTGGAATTCACAATCACCCATTGGCTGAGCGGTTAGAGGGCCACTCTCTTGTTGGTATATTAAGTACTGAAGAGAAAAACATGATGATTGATATGACAAGGAATGCAGTCCCCCCGAAAAACATTTTACTGACAATGAAGAGAAACGACAGTGGAAATGTGACACATTTAAAGCAAATATACAATGCACGTCAAAAATATCACCGTGAAATACGAGAAGGCAGATCTGAAATGCAATACCTATTGAAACTTATAAACGATAGCAACTATGTTTGTCACGCCCCGCTTCCCAAAATGGACGGAGGCGAAGCGTGACAAGGCCCGCTTAGGCCAGAGCTGAGAAGCTCGGACCCAATAAGCGTCTGTAGAGGTACCATTTTAAAAGATTTTCATGTTCTTGCATTAATATAGTTCGAAACAACAGAAAGTACGGAAAGAAAGTTGCATTCATTAAATTAGAGATATAATATCCAACAAGTACAAAGTCTAAAAAGAAGCCTAAGCGTGGCAACAAACTATCTAAAAGAAAACTGAAAGTAGTAACCTCTGAAAGTGGCGACTAAAAGACCTCAAGGTCTGGTCTTCGTCAGGCACGTACTCTGGGTCGACGTCCTCGGCTCCTCGTACTCCAGTGAGTCTGCCTCGTCCACGAACCCTGGCTGAACACCTGACGTACAGCACCCAAGAGAAAGGAACTGTACGTCAGGTAAAGTCTACAAGAAGGGTTAGACTTTACTGCAAGTGCACCGAACTTTAAACAACGGTTTACTGGTTGATTAGCATGCTGGGGTTATAACTGAGTAACAAACAGAAGTAACGCAGCAGGAAAGTAAAAATCAACAAGTAGTAGTCGTAGCGTGTGCTACCAACTACGGGACTAACCTACAGGTGTCAAGACAAGTCGGGACGTGACGGAAACAAGGCAAGACAAGACAAGTGAGACACGAAAGGGTTCACGCCTTACGGTTCGAGGGGGATCAGACCCTCTTGCCGTGCGCACGCTCAACCCAACCCCAAACCCCAAGGAAGACAAAACAAGACAAGACACCAGTACAAGGGATCACTCGCTCTAGCTTGGCGAGTGCCCTATTGCCCGCAGGCTGAGAATCAGTACAAGGGATCACTCTCTCTAGCTTGGAGAGTGCCATATTGCCCTCGGGCTGTGTATCAGTACAAGGGATCACTCTCTCTAACTTGGAGAGTGCCCTATTGCCCGCAGGCTGTGAATCAGTACAAGGGATCACTCGGAGAGTACCCTATTGCCCAACGGGCTGTGCAAGACGGGACAGGACGTGACAAGACAGGAAGGGTTATTCTAGGGTTTCCACACACACGCACACACATGATAGCCCTACAGCATCAAAATTGTTGTTGTCAGGCTCAGACTTCGTCGTTAAGTCTGAGCCGTTAGGAGTCGTCCCGGACGCTATCATTTCACGGCCGGTTCTATTTGTTCACAGTTAACAATTCTAACCAACTAAGGCCTAAGCACGGCCAAAAGTGCAAGTGGATACACTCGCCTGTGATGGCGAGTGTGTCGTCCGTCCGGGGCGTCTCGTCCAGTCGTCGCGTCCGCGGTAGTCCGTCTGTAATAGGGTCACGGCAACGGTGTCAGGTCGCGATTTTCATCAAGTCCTATTAGGGTTTGTTTCTAGGTTATCGGGGCTATTCTATTCGTCAAAGTCACAATTTTGATGTTTTATCAACCTAAATCGACCACTACCCTATGTGCACAGAAAATTGTCCGATGGCCGATTTTCTACAGTGACAACATTTTACTGGTGCGAAAACATAAATTTAGTTTGAGTTGTCCAGTTTTAGTTTAGGGTTCAGTTTGTTACAATGTGGGTTTCGCTATGAGTTAGGGGAAACCAACCTGAATGATGATTTACCGTGAATCTGACGTCGGGTCTGGAAACGGTGGCGGTGCTCGTGTCCCCGACTGCGGGTAGAGCAGTGAAGGTCGTCTCGAGATCGTTTCGGCTTAAAAATAAATAATAGATCATTTTGTTAGGTTCTCAACACTAGAACGAAGTTCATTTCAATTTCATGTTTTATGGCATGCTCGTGCAGTCTTATACAATCTATTCACAGGTTCACAAGAGCTACAAGTTACTAGGCTACTGTCCATATTATAACTAACCGATACCAAAGCTGAGATATATAAATTAAATTAAAAAAAGATACTGCTCAGACATTTAAGATTCTGTTCATGACTTATGGGGTATTAACCTACTTTTTAACAAATACTTAAGACTTATCAGGGTACTGTTCATGCATAGATAGCAGCCCTGGTTCTTGTTCTGTATTATTCAATACTGTATAAACTGCGACAACCTGTGTATCACCAAAATCACAGTCTACTCTCTTAGGGTACTTTTGCATGAGCTTAATTTAGCATTCTAACTAACAGCATACACCCAATTCACTTGTTTTATAAATATGTAGGATACTTAGAGTACAGATTCCAATGTATACTACATAATCAATATTATCTCCAAACATACACTGTAAATGATAAGGTGGGCACTTACGTATTTTCGTTGTGTTACCCTTGCAGATGGCGGAAGCGCGTCAAGGCTGGTCGGCGTCCAACGAGTGGCGGCGACGAGTTGCGGTACGGGTGATGGAGGCTGCTGGCCAGAGGCTGGTTCGAACGGAGGGGTCATGGGTCGAGGCACTGTCGAGGAGGGCTGATAGAGAAGGGCAGCGGCTGGGTTGCTCGGCGGTGGCGCGTGGTAGGGGGAGGTGGCCGGAAGCCTTAGAGAGGAGAGGTCTGCAGTTCGTCGGAGGGGACGGAAGCAAGGAGATGGCCGGCGGCAGCAAGGGAACAGTCGACCGGAGCAGAGCGGCTGAGAGGAATCTCAGCCTGTCGGGAGGCAGGGATGGCGACGACCTGCGAGAGGGGGTTGGCCGGCGACAGAGGGGAGATGGCGGTCTGGGCGTGGTGGCAGGCGATCGCGGAGGGGAGAAGAAGGCGCCTGCGTGGCTGGCCATCGGGTGAGAGGAGAGTGAATGGAGGGGACATCGGTGATGTGGAAGGGCTATGGCAGCAGTTCGGCATCGTGGGGAAGTCTGAGGCGAGGGGAAACGTGGAGGTATGGGTTCGGTGCGTTGGAAGTGAAGGAGAGGGGATGGGCGTAGGGGCTAGCTAGCTGCTGCATCTTTAGACCTAGGTTAGGTTATAGGTTTTTTTTAAATATATATAAGAGAGAGGGTAACGTGTGATAGTGGGGGAGAGGGGAATAATCGTACGGTTAGGATAGGATAAATAATAGGTTAGTTTCTAAGAGAATTGTTTTGATTAAAGATTTGATTCTCTTAGTAGCATTAACAGCATGATGCCTTTAGATTAGGGTATATTAGTTAACAAGTTAGGGTATTTAAAATAATGATAAGCTTGTTTTTTTTCAAATGATTCCCCTCTCTCTCATTCACTGTTTGGATAAAAACATTTGACTTTTTTTTAAAAAAAAATAATTTTAATAATAAAACTTAATTAATAAGGTTTTGTTTTTTTAAAACCATTAGATACTTTGATTTAATGCATTAGACTTATTAAACTAATAATTTAGTTCAACATCTTAATCAGGTTATGAATTTAGCCTCAAAATAATAAATGCTAGGGTAGGTTAGTTATATAATATAAGATTAGTAACCTAACTATCAGCACTAGCATTGTGCTAGGCTTAAAAAATGCACAACACCATCAATTTCCAATCCGAAATTTAAATAATTAAGAAAAAAGTTTTAATAATTGATAGTGAAAATAATGGTAGGTTGGTCCACATGTGTCCGAAAATTTCAAAGAAGGTACCGGGGTGATCGCGCCTCCGAGAGGATCGAGATCATGGGATTCGGTCGCGTGTCTGAACTATGGACAACAGTAATAAAAATCAAATACACAAAACGCACACAAAACACAGCTACGCACTAAAACACGTACGGTCGGAAAGTGACCGTTACATTCTACCCACCTTAAAAATGATTCCGCCCTCGGAATCACTTATACTAATAATAAAAATATCTATATATCCTTATACCCGCAACTCTCATATTTCACATAAGATCGCTACTCCTACAACTTCAACCAGCGTTCCACAGCAATTCATCATTACTCTTCTTTTCACTGGATGATGCTACGACTAAACTCCTATCTTAACACTTAACTATAGACCCATCACTGCAGTTCCAATGTCCAACTCCAAGTTCTCATAAAAATAATAATGATCTTCTAATACCATACGTCGCCCCATAACATCCTTAAATATCCCAATCTCTTCCCAACATCAATCAATCGCTAAATAGATGTTCTAGCCAATCACCAATTTAAGACAAAACTTTGTCTATCTTATAATACCTTCACAAATCAACAACCGCCACGTCCTCAATACATTTCATGTCACATCTTCCCATAAATTTATCCGCCAAATAATCGAACTATCAAAATCACATCTCCTCCTACTTATTATAATTATTTTCAACCAATATTAAATCCGACAACCTAACCATCCATTTATCTCAACACGTCGTGTTACTCCCAATGTCTTCTCACGTCAACTCAACAATCAAGTCTCGATGCTAATAAAAGCTCTACTCAATCTCATGATCACTCTAACACCTACCATACTCTGTAACCATCCCTATCTACCATTCGTCTAAGCCTCAAATCTGATAAGTTCTCATCTTCACGCATAAAATCTCATTCAACCAGAATTCTCCATTGAGTCAGTCTCACATCGGTTGTCACGACCCGCTTCCCTAATATGGAGGCGAGGCGTGAGAAGGTCCGCTCGAGCGTGGAGCTGTGAAGCCTCACGCCCGATAAGCGTAAACTTAGTATAAGCAGGTCCCTGTAATTGCAAACGAAACAACAACAACAATAATAATAATATGAGACGGATATAAAATACCAATCCCACAGTTGTCCACAAGGTATTCAACATCACAGAAAAGCCTCCAGGCTAAAAGAAAGAGTCTAAGGGCCCAGAACAAGGCCAAACAAAAGCAACGACATAACAGAGTAAAGGTGCTACGCACCGACAACAAAACAGCTGTCTAACAAAAGTAAAACACCACGAAGACACTAGGACTGGTCCCCAGTGTCCACGTACTCCCCGTCCAACACGGGCGCAAGCTCGACGTCCGCAAACACCTCACCCTCAGCCAGCAACTCAGGCTCAAGGTCTAACATGCGTCACCCAAAAGAGAAAGGGGCACATGTCAGCAAGTCTAAAAAGACTTGGGCAAGGAATCTGAAAGTGACTAACAACCTAGCATTTAAATGTTAAACAATGGCATGGCAGTTGAATATGATGCAACAGTTTAAAGGAGTGACAAGCATGCACGATGTAGCAAAAGCTACCAATTCACTAATCACTAATCACTTATTACTTATCACTTAACACTTATCACTTATCACTTATCACTTAACACTTAGTGCATAGAGAGTCCACTTGCTGGCCAGCTCGTGGCTCAGTCCGTTTATCTCTATCACTATCAATCACTTAAACACTAGAGATTTCGCCTGCTGGCCGGAGTGCCGGATCAAGCCACTCGTGCTCAGGTGGCCGCTTATCTCTTACCCCACCCACATGTGTCGAGCGTTGTGGTTAGCAACTCATTATGCTCGCTTCTGGTCACGAGCCAGGAAGAGAAGTGTGTGTTTGGCATAGGGGTACACCTAGCCGGTATCCGAGCGTTGGGGTTAGCAACTACAGGGCTCACTTCTGGAACACGAGCCAGGAAACATAGTATTGAAGCGCGTGCTACGCAGTTACGATAAATAATCACTATGCAATGCCATGAGCAGATAATTGCATACCATTAATGGAATTTAAACGTGACAGGCAAAATGCAATGACATGAACATATTCGCGTATCGTTAATTTAAAGTAAACGTGACATATAAGCATGATGGGGGTGACGGACCAAGCTTCGTTGTCAAGCTAGGTCAATGGCGTCTAAACGGCTATCCTTTCACCGTTTAGTCTCTTTTACGCTAAAGCATGGTAAATGGCCTAAGACATGGCCCAAATCAAGAGATGCAAGTTTCACTTGCCTATCACCGGGGATGACGGTTACGAAAGTTCGTTTCCGCGGATGCTAGCCTACGGGGAATCGCTGTTATGGGGAACAATCATCAAAACACAAGTATCTTATTAGGGTTTCATAAAAAAATTACAATAGGATATGAAAACAACGGTAGATCGATTTCTTACCGAGAGGAGGCGGAAGAAACACTCCGGGGAACCCTAGGATCAGATCTGGAAGCAAATGGAGAAGTTTGGGGAAACTAGGGTTTTGGGGGATTTGGGGATTTTGATGGATTTGGTGAGATTTTGGGGAAGATGAGAGGTAGAAAGAGTGGATGGATGGTTTGGATGATGGATTTAGGGCTTGGAATGAAGGGATGAAGCTTGGAGGAAGATGGGGGCTCAAGGGGGAAGGTTTTAGGGTTTTGGGTCGTGTTGAGGAAGAAGAAAACGTTTGGGTTGGGTTTAAATAGGTTGGGCTGGCGGCTGTCCAGAAATTAGGGGTTTAACACTAGTTAGTCGGTCAAAGAACAACCACTGACCGACTAGTTTGGCAACTAGTCGGTCGGTAGACCAACGCAGACCGACTAAGTGTAAACAGTAACTCCTGAACGAAAATAGGATCTAGAGTTAGTCGGTCCATGAACAAGTACTGACCGACTAGTTTAGCATCTAGTCGGTCGATGAACGTTCTTAGACCGACTAAGAGTAAACAGTAACTCAACTAAAATTAAGATGATGTGTTAGTCGGTTAAAGAAGCATTGCCGACCGACTAGTTTGCAACCTAGTCGGTCAACCAACGTTCTTAGACCGACTAACGATAAACAGTAACTCCTGAGAAATTTAGAAAGCTAACTAGTCGGTCCAAGAAGGATTGCCGACCGACTGGATCGTCATCTAGTCGGCCGGTGGCCCTTCTTACACCGGCTAATGAGCACCAAAAGTTCCGATACGGAGCGCGGTGCCCCGGGATCGATTCCTAAGACTCCTAGGCTTGATCTATTAGTTAGATATGACCGTTATGAAGCCCGTCACGAGTGACACACTTCGAAATCGACGATCCTAAGGAAGAAGCGAGAAAATGCGACGATTCGATCGAAAATGAAATCTACGGAGACGAAAACCACACAAGAGGAGAAAATCCACCAAAACATATATTATATCATATTAAATCCAGATACATGAAAAGCAGTCGTTACATCCTCCCCAACTTAGGAAAAATTCCGTCCTCGGAATTTCCGAATACTCACGAGTCCGGAAACAAAAGTGGGAAACGCTCTCGCATCTCATCTTCCCTCTCCCAAGTGGACTCTCCCGGTGAACCGTGTCGCCACATCACCCTCACAAGATTGACAATCTTGTTCCGAAGCGATTTCTGACGCCTGTCCAAGATCTGCACTGGATGCTGGTCATACGTCATATCGGGGCGAACGGTAATCTCCGAAAAATCCACCGCATGAGATGGATCGCTAATGTATCGACGAAGCTGCGACACATGGAAAACATCGTGAACTCCTTCCAAAGACGGCGGCAAGGCCAAGCAATAAGCTACCTCGCCAACCCTCTCCAAAACGTCAAACGGTCCAATGTATCGCGGGCTCAACTTCCCACGCTTCCCGAAACGAACCACACCACGATTCGGGGAAATCTTCAAGAACACATGGTCGCCCGGCTGAAACTCCAAAGGACGACGTTTAGCATCCGCCCAATGCTTAAAACGGTCCTGAGCAATCCTCAACCTCTCCCGAATATTCCTGACGATATCCACGGTCTCCACGATCATCTCAGGTCCCAACAACTCCCGATCACCAACGTCATCCCAACTCAATGGCGATCGACATTTCCTCCCATAAAGAGCGGCGAAAGGCGCCATGCCAATACTCGCCTGGAAACTGTTGTTGTAGGAAAACTCTGCCAGATGTAGATAGTCCTCCCACGAACCCTTGAAATCCAACATGCACGCCCTCAGCATGTCTTCCAAAATCTGAATCGTCCTCTCGGACTGGCCATCCGTCTGCGGATGGTACGCCGTGCTGAAACTCAGACGCGTACCCAAGCTCTTCTACAAACTCTGCCAGAACTGAGATGTGAACCTAGTGTCTCTGTCAGACACGATACTCACGGGGACTCCATGAAGTCGCACGACCTCCTCCATATACCTCCTCGCCAGTGCCTCAGTGGACTGTCCCACTCGGAACGGAATAAAGTGCGCAGATTTGGTCAATCGATCTACGATCACCCAAATCGCGTCATTCTGCTTCGGACTCCGAGGTAGTCCAGTCACGAAATCCATAGTGATGTGCTGCCACTTCCACTCCGGAATCGGAAGCGGTTGTAGCAACCCGGCCGAACGCTGATGCTCCGCCTTCACTTGCTGGCAAACCAAACACTTGGCTACACTCCGAGCCACACTCCTCTTCATACCATGCCACCAATAATTCAGACGAAGATCCTGGTACATCTTGGTGCCACCGGGGTGCACAGAATACGGCGAACTGTGTGCCTCCACCATCAACTCCTCTCTGATATCCCCAGCAGGCACACACAACCTGGCTCCAAACCTCAGCGAGCCATCCTCATGAATCAAAAAGTCAGTCCGCAGACCGGCTTCCACCTGCTCCCGAATCTTCACCAGCTTCGGATCCTCAGCTTGGCCAGCCTTAATCCGATCCACGATCGTCGACTGTACCTGCATGTACATCAACGAAGAAGCCTCTCCAGGAAGAACAATCTCCACACCAGACTCGCAAAAATCCTGCTGCAATCTCCACTGCGAGGTCAAAATCATCACCGTTGGAAGCCTACTCAAAGCATCTGGAACCACATTCACCTTGCCAGGGTGATACTGCAAATCAATCTCATAATCCGCCATAAGCTCCAACCATCGACGCTGTCGCATGTTGAGCTCCTTCTGAGTGAAAATATACTTCAAGCTTTTGTGATCGGTGAAAATCTTCACTTTCTCACTCAGCAGGAAGTGCCTCCAAATCTTAAGAGCAAACACAACGGCAGCCAACTCCAAATCATGCGTCGGATAATTTTTCTCATGAACCTTAAGCTGACGAGACGCATACGCCACAACATGCCCGTGCTGATGCAACACACAACCGAGACCCTTACCAGAAGCATCGCAAAAGATCTCAAATCCACCGCTGCGATCAGGCACAACAAGAATAGGGGCACTCGTCAACCTCTCCTTCAGAATACCAAAAGCACTCTCACAATCACCCGACCAAACATAAGCAACATCCTTCCGCGTCAACCTGGTCATCGGCTCAGGAATACGAGAAAAGTCCTTAATGAATCGCCGATAATAACCGGCAAGTCCAAGGAAACTCCGAATCTCAGATGCTGACGACGGAACAGGCCACTCCCTGATGGCCCTAATCTTCTCGGGATCCACTGAAATACCATCTCCAGTCACCACATGCCCCAGAAAAGCAACTCGATCCAGCCAAAACTCGCACTTCGAAAACTTAGCATACAAACGATGATTCCTCAAGATTTCCAATACCGTCCTCAAGTGCGATGCATGCTCTTCCTCCGACTTCGAATAGATCAGAATGTCGTCAATAAAGATAACGACAAACTTATCCAAAAAGTCGTAGAAAACCAGGTTCATCAGATTCATGAAAACTGCGGGCGCGTTAGTTACACCGAAAGGCATAACCACAAACTCATAGTGTCCATACTTCGTCCTGAACGCTGTCTTCGGAACATCATCCTTCTTCACCTTCAACTGATGGTAACCACTTCTCAAATCCAATTTAGAAAACACCCTCGAACCTCCAAGCTGATCAAAAATATCATCGATGCGAGGCAACGGGTATTTATTCTTAATGGTCACTGCATTCAACTCCCGATAGTCCACGCACATGCGACGCGAACCATCCTTCTTCTTAACCAGCAACACCGGTGCTCCCCACGGAGACACACTAGGATTAATATAACCCTTCTGCAAGAGCTCATCCAACTGCTTCCGCAACTCTTCCAGCTCTGCAGGTGCCATACGATACGGCGCCTTCGAAATCGGCTGCGCACCTGGAACAAGATCGATAGAAAATTCCAGAGCTCGATCAGGCGGCAAACCGGACATCTCCTCGGGGAAGACGTCGCCAAAATCACGCACCACAGCTGGCCACTCCAGCTCCATCTGCATAGCTACAGCCTCCACCGGCCTGGCCCGAAATCTGACAGGACCAAGCGAACTGCTACCACGACTGAACTCAAATACTGGATGTCTGGGAATCTCGAACACAACCTTCTTCCTCCTGCAGTCGATCGTAGCATAGAAGCTCGCAAGCCAATCCATCCCAAAGACCACATCGTAGTTGGTGATGTTGTGGACAATAAAATCAGCATAAAGCTCATGTCCACAAACCACCATAGAGCAAGGACTGCATCCACGATGCACCGTGACTACTCCATTCCCTGTAACGATGTTCCAACTCTTAGAGAGAGGGGACGTCGACAAGGAATGCTTCTCCACGAAGCTCTGGGCCAAAATGCACATCGACGCACCAGAGTCAAAGAGGACTCGGGCAGGGAACGTGCAAACCAAAACCACACCTAACAAA